>JAECUM010034397.1:0-38088 GCA_016617855.1 Megalonaias nervosa
ATATATATACTTCAATTTAAATATATATTTGTCTTAATTATAATATGGAAGACTTTGATAGATTATCTGCAACTAAACCCTCTAAAGCTCGATCGATCTTGACAAACTTCCGAAATCTAAATTTAGTTTTTCGATGCAACATCTGGCTTTAGCGAATAGGGATATAACTGATCTTATCAGTGAAGCCAAAGAGGAATTTCTCGACGATGGTGCAGCTCATGTGTGGTCAACATTCAGAATCAAAAATGTTGACGATGCTACAATGAATGACGAGCGAGGAAGGAAGATTATTAACTATCTGGACAATCAATGATGTTTTATTCTAATAAAATTTATTGTAGAGACCGACGAGAACGCTTGGGTTATCCGCGACAAACGTGTCCGACTTGACATTGGGAATAATATTGTCACGTTAAATAAAAATTCCAAACCAGGAACGTTGACTGGTATTGACAAAACCATATTATGAACGAGCGTATCCTGTAGCTGCAGTTGTTTATGCGTTGTATCCGCTAAATAATAAACCTAACGTTGATGATTTTAAACCGATGAAACTGTCAAGGCTAAGCTGTGTAGCTGAGCGGGTTACAGAACACTTTACAAACGCGATACGTGGAAACGGTTTAACGGATTTACGACGTGAAAAAATAAATACATGGGCAGAAACAGTTAAAGATACCGGAGCGTCTATCAGCGACGTTGCTGAGCTGGGAAAAATATTAAGATTTCCAATAAGAGTGAAGACAATAACCGGAGAGATTTATACAAATCGAAATACGAGTCAAGAGGAGCTCCGATAGAGCTTTTTGATCACAATGCACATGCATGGACATCGGCCGTAACAATATTTCCACGAAACAGAACTGTTAAATTCCATGATGATTATATATCTGATTTTATCAGAATCTGTGAACTATGATCAGTTTGTAAGGTCTAATGGCGATATTTATCGTGTAGAATCACTCCACGAAGAAATGAAAAATCTTGCATTAAAATACACTAATGATGCTGAACAAATACTGAGTAATTGTTTAACCGTTCTGTCAGTTGCTGCTCACTTTGCTCAGGAGAAAAATTCATGGAAACCGACAAGATCGGAATTTCTTGAAGAAATACAACGCAGTTGTATGTTATAGTTACACGGCGGATTGTGGAATACCAAATACGTTTATAGCGACGTTATCTCGGTTGATATGGTAGCATGTTATTCTGGAAGTTTTCTTGGATAAAGAGAGTGTTCTGAATACTTTAAGAGATTTGGACATACAACACACGAGATGACCAGAATACAATTGTGAGCTATATTGATGGTGAGTCACCGCAGTTTACTCATTTAAGATCTTCGATGTTAGCATATGTTTCGATAAATCTATTATCGATGATAAACTGATTTCCTGATACCGCGGTTAGGGTTGCCACAGATTCATTTTATATAAATAAAAAATACGCAAGATTGCTAGAACAATTACATATCGGTGCTATGCATGATGGGGCGAATGGAGAATAAAACGAGAAAATATATTTAGTTATTCTGAATCTGCCGAAGTTGAAATTAAGGGGACATATTACAAGAATAATAATCAAATATCAAAATATGCTCGGTTGCCATCGGTATATGATCTTGTGGCCAGACATAAAACCATTTATCTTAATGGTGTGGTGGTTCTGGTAAAACAACGCGTGCGATTGAATTATTCAGCAGTTGTTCAGATATAGTTGTTTTGACACCCACACATAGACTGGCCAGAGAAATGAACGAACGAGGAGTTAATTCATGTACATGTCATAGTTTCTTCAGATGGTGCGGAGACGAATGGACTCCTGAACGAATGGGTGAAAAATATATTCCTAAGATTATTATCTGGGATGAAATTCGTACGGTATCGTTGGAAGTATTACAAATATTTCTTGATTGGTTATTAACGAAAAATACCGCTGTGATAATGTGTGGTGATCATGGTCAACCACCACCTTTTGTTGGAAAGTCTCCACACGAATGGTTAAAAACGTTTGCAGATTATTACGAAGAAATAACTGATAATCATAGAGCTATTGATGAACCTCTGAAAGAATTTAAAAAGCTAATCAGAATGCAGCCAGATAGAATACAATGTGAGACAAAATGCGTTAAGTAATTCCAAAAACTCCTATGAACGTGTTTTGGAATTTGTGGAGGCCTGCTGATTTGATAGTTGCAAGTAGAAAGATAGTTCGTGATACACTTCAAAAACATTTATTTCTGTTACATAAAGAAAAATTTTCAAATCTACCTGTACCATTGTGCTATCGCCCAGCAGAAACGCGACGACAGAATATTGAAGTTTAAATTCCAGGTTGCGGTGATAAACAAAATCTTGTACTAAATGATATTGTTTTAGTTCCTGTCAGTGCTGTTGAGAGCTCGTTAACGATGGACAAAACTCCGTGGACGTTAGGATACGCTATAACGATTCACTCGTCACAGGGATTAACTATTTCTGATACTAATATTTGGATTATTGATGATCGTATTGAATGGTCAAATTTAGTTTATCTCGCATTGTCTCGAGT
The DNA here is from genome assembly GCA_016617855.1 of Megalonaias nervosa. NCBI lineage: Eukaryota > Metazoa > Mollusca > Bivalvia > Unionida > Unionidae > Megalonaias > Megalonaias nervosa. Next base: position 2,551 of record JAECUM010034397.1, read on the forward strand.
CAGAAGAATATCTCAGCTGCGGAGGGTTATCATAGACAGTAACAATAGCGATGATGTAGTTAACAGGTTTTGGTTGGTTTCGTTCGTCAAGTCGAATATCAAGTCAAGTTCCTGGACCACAATAATTGTATCCTGGAAGTTGTTTCTCACCAGGATACTTAGCCATGGAACCCCTGGTAATTTTCCCAGTGAAGCAGCGATATCACTGCCTGCCTTCGTAGACTTGTCATTGACGAAATCGTTAGAGATGAATTTGTATTTTTTTGTACCACATTTCATACACTTGCATGTCAGTGCACGCTTTTTATTTTTTTCTATTATTGTTGTTAATCCACTGGTGGGGTGGATGCTCTGCATCGAACACAATATAAATTCATATCATTTATTATATATTTGTACAACATGGATATTATTGACTTTTCAGCGACACGAAAGCAAGAGCCAGTCAATCATCATCCAGCGCTACCAAATTCTATAAGGATGATAATAATCAGACCATCTAGGTCTGGTAAGACGACATTGTTGCTTAATCTGATAATGAGATGGCTCAAGTGGGATAAGTTATATTTGGTGGCACCATCTGTAGATAATCAGCGATACTACAATGTACTTAAAGATTTTAATGAAAACGCAAAGTTGCTGGATGAAGACGGCAATGATATTATTGATTTTATGACCGATATTGATGAAGCCCCATCTGTAGATGACCTAGATAGATTTATTAATAATCTCGTGGTATACGATGATGTGATGCTTGACAAACAGTCAAATCAGCTCGAATATTTTCCAGAGGCAGACACCAAAATACTGATGTGATTCATGTTACTCAGCGATATACATAAATACCTAAAGTGATCAGAGATAACTGCAATATTTTAGTTGTGTTTAATGGAGTCGATACACATACTCTGCGAAATATTCATCAGACTTAGTGTTCAGGGGATATCGATTTGATTAAGTTCAAAAACTTCTTTTCAAAACCACAAGCTACCCCACACGGATTTGTAACGATAAATTTACATGACCCCAGATCTAGGTATCGTGTAGGTCTCGTTAAAATTTTCGGTTGAGAGACAGCAGCAGAGAGAGTAACGACTGCGAGTAAGTGTTCAGCGAGTAAATAAATACGCTTCAAAAACTCAAAACACACGCGTCAAAAATAAAATAAAAAAATGGGCTAACCAAATTAGAGGAATCTCGATCGGTTAGAGGTTTCGGTTTGGAGTTTTTGAACTCGTGTTTTAGGCCTTTGTAGGAACCTTTATTTTTCGAACAAATACAATTGAGCCTAGTCTTTTCGCCCTCTCTGCTGCTCGTTGCGTTTGATTAGATGGTCTAGTAAAACGTGCGATAGAGAAACTAGACATTGATAAGTGCTGATTGCACCTGAAATTAAGTGATAAGCGAAATGTGGGTACGGTGTCTGCTATCGAATAGACCTCAAGGTTGCCAAGACAGAACTTCACGTTTGAATGCAGACATAAACAGAAATAGAAAGAAAAACCTTAACTCTTAATCCATATTAGTCTTAACTTAAGAGTTTTCATTTTGTTCTTAGCATAGTGATCGTGAATTCCACTCTTACATAATCCACCCAGTTATTGATTGCCGTCTTTAATCCTCAATAATGTAAAATAACTGACTTTACAAATAGTTGACTGATTTTATTTCTGCATCTAAGAAAAGATTACATTCTCCAACAGTTAGAACACAATTTATACGTTTAAGTTCTGCCCACTTCTTCGCAAAGATGTTTTGCTTTTCTCATAAATCTTCTTGACGTATATCCTGCTAATTTAAGAAGCAATGCACGATTTACGCTTCCTGAAATGTGTTTTTCTTTGAATTATTGGTTTCAGTTGATCTATATCTTTGTTCTCGTAAGTTTGGGCAAGTGCATTTCTGTCATGCTAAATTGACACTAATGAAGTGTTAAGACTTACCAGACTTAATGTTTCGTTGCTAGGGGTGTAATCATCCCATTAATCAAAAAAACCTAGATGCAGCAAACAGAATGGTTCCCTATAACTACGGTATCTTCTTCCACAATGTCACCTTGAAGATTAGTTCTTATAACCGAGCTACACTCCCTAGATAAAGTCATACTCAATTGCACTTAAAGGAAATACATCCAGTCAATGTTGTTAAATTTGAAATAGAAGCTAAACAGGGTTTTAAAATTTTAATTTCTTCTGCATCACTGATGTTTTAATCTATTTGACGATCCTAGCAACGTGGTTTATAGCCTCTTGCTTGTAACTGAATTACTGCTTAACATACACACATAGATCAATAATTTTATCAACTGGTTTGAATGTTTAGTCGTTGGCTACATATATGAATGTGCATTTCGGTATATTAAAATCTCATTTTGAATAATTTCGGATGGAATTATAAATATATGAATGTTGTTCTTCCAAACGTTGAATAATCTCTCCAAAACTCTTTTCTTTATTGGTGCAGTAATAACATCTTAACATTGCACACATCTCCTTTTCGGACCACCAGTTATGAAACGTTAAAGGAAACTATTAAAGGAGTCAGTGACAGGTTAGTCAGACTGTACAATGCACACGATGTTCAATTAGGCAGACAAAGTTAGTACTCTCACAAAGTTGGAGGGAGGAAAAGAGCATGCCCAGAGGAGGGAATATAATAGCATGCACAGTGTCAACCACTATCGTTCTCTTAAACCCATGCAGAAGTAAATGAAGTCAGACTAAACTATCCAAAACATTTTGTAGCTTGACTTAATATATCTTTAGAACCATGCACATTTTATGACTCTAATAATTCTGATATTTGGAAACATGCAAATTTTCAAGGATATTGGCTAATACAACCGTGACATGGGCGTCCGCAGAAATATTTCTTCGGGCGGGGGTGGGGGGAGGGGGCGAGGAAAGGTATATATTCATACACTAAACAATGCACCCTTCTCATCCAACACCCCTGTGAATGCGCAAGACTGTTGAGCTTTCATTCACATTTAGTGTTAGGATCTATCGTGACAACTAAGCTTCCGCGCGAATAAGAAACAAACTCGCGTGTTTCTTATCGGGTAGGTCAGCGTGCTCTTCAGTTGTATACTATGCTTTCTTGGGTGGATAACAAGGGAAGTAAATACTACAAATATGCCTTTTGAGTGCCGTTAAAAGAGAGCAGAGTTATTATGGTAAGGGATAGTCGAGCGTTTGTTAATAACTTATCCTTTTTAAATGCATAAACCCTGTCATTGTTTCTTACATAGTGCACAACTTTGCTAAGGATGGCTGCTCGAATGTGCAGTTTAATTTCTGGTCCGTACTTTTATTATTGATCATCGTTTGCATATTACTGATGAAACAGCATTGAAACAAATGCATCTTAATCGCTTAAAGGCATATTTTTAAATATAGGGACTGTGATGAAGCTTCTTTAAGTTATGTTCAACAGCTTTTTATTTCGGAAACATACAGAGCCTGTCAAAACATAGCTCAAACATTAAATGCCTACCCTCGAGATGGCTGGGTTGAGTGGGCTAGACATAAAACTGAGACAACCTCAGTATATTACATAGTATAGACAATTGTAGACATTTAGTAGGGATGCCTTGTGTCTTGTTTTATTAGCCAGATGAAAAGGGTATGTTACAATTTCTAAACAACGTCAAAAATTATCGTCCGTACTTTTTACCAACTGTATCATACAGATTGATGAGGATCTTTTTGCAATGTGTTCATTATTTAAACCAAAACTATTTTCTTCTTTTTCTCCTCCACAATGTATGTTTTTAATTTAATCAGTTTGTAATAGCGAATTTCAAATACACTGTCTTGATCATATTTACATTTTCCAGATTATACGATGTTCGTTAGCATATTAAGGACTTAAGAATATAAATATAAATTTCCTCAAAAAAGTTCCAGATAGTCAACTGATATGTTGATTAAGAGAAAGCAACTGACTAATTTAAGGCTTGTTACCCAAAATTCCGTGAATTATATATTTGCCAACTAAAACAATGCATCGAATGTTTTGTATAGGAGGCCCTAATTTGTTGTCCATTTTGGAAACAGCCTTGGCCTCAAACGAGCATTTGCTGTATATTGCAATTTTTTGAAGCTATATGCAAAATATGTTTTCTAAGATCAATATTTTAGATTAAGATAATACAGTGGCTTAAAACATCTAGTAGACAAGTGAAATAAGTGTGTCTTCTATGTTGATTTAATTCACGGACTGCATTATCATTACAGAAGGATTTGCAATAAGCCTAAATGCGATTCAGGAAATCTTGTCACGGTAACTTCCTTTCCGAGGACTTGAGGATCGACAAATTTATCCCGGAACTTTTCTCTCCATTAAATCTGACATTTGGGTGAATAATCCAATTAAAAAGTATGTCTTGCTTAACAAAGCTTTCAGTGCTTTTCCCCGTTTTGTTATTTAAGAACATAAGGCTTATAGGCTGTCTTTAGATCTTCTCTCAAACAGAGGATTTCAAGGTCTAAGTGAAAAATTGATGCGTAGAGACTCGGTGACGAAAAACATGTTGATTTTGACGAACAAATCTTCGACAATATTTCTCTCTGGGACTGGTTTTAATGCATAGAGAATTCATAATTTGCAGAGAAATTCGATTGTGTTTCTGAACATGCGTGAAAAATAAAACATTTGAAATATATCTTTAAGCAATTATTCATCTAAGCCAATACAACGGCAGCAACAAATCTTTCTTCTGTAACTTTTTGCTTTCTTACTAAGTTCGATAAAGAATATTGCTTGCCTCCCGGCTAAAACTGAATAACTTCAAACGATAGAAACAAATTTAGAGTAATAGGAATTCATGAGGCTTATGTTCGTCTAATCGCTGTAAATACTGTTTTGCATACATTTAGGATACTGATAATACAAGAGACGATGACTCTTGGTTATGTTCTATTTATTGAACTGAACTTGTTCTCTGGTCAGATTACAGTAACTTTATCTGGGTGTCTCGTTCTGTAGCGGAAGGACAGCTGATGATGTGGACAACAAGACTTAGAGATACCCTTCTGCTGTCAAACGAAACGCGATACAATCATCCAGACCAAGTTACTGTACCTATAATCTGATTACATTAGTGTGAATAACATCTGTTAAATATGGCATTACTACTGTGGCGATTTCACCCCCGAAACTACTTTCTTTTCCCATTCATCAAATATATCTGCCTTCCGGTATGTTATATTTTCTTATTTATTCCTAATTTATTTTCTTTTTGTATTATAGCTCCTTCCCTCCCTCCCTCCCTCCCTCTCTCTCTCTCTCTCTCTCTCTCTCTCTCTCTCTCTCTCTCTCTCTCTCTCTCTCTCTCTCTCTCCATGCGGATGAATAGACCTTAAATATGCCAATTTATGTAATGAATGAGGAGATATCATGGAAAAATGTCTTAAAACAACATTCAAACTTTCAATAAATTTAGATTATTTAATTTAGTTTTCCAAATGAATCGTGAAAATCATCATTGACATTTATGTCCTCTTTCTCCTTCGAATACAGGAATATTAGCCAGCTACCTCGCGAATCCGGCCCTACTAAAAGACGAAATATATCCTTTCCCTGTCCATATTGTTACGTGTCTAGGCTCGTACAAAAGTAACAAGAAAAACGTGAAGCCAACAAGCTTTGTAAAATTTAACAAAAAATTTATTTCCCTAGATACAAATGAGAAAAAGGACTTACGGTTTCCGAAACAAATCCAAAATTAATCCAAGAATTTAAAAATATAAGTCCTATCAATAAAAAGTCCTAAGTGAATCACAGTTCGAATCCCGATGAAATTCAAGACAGAAGGCGATGACGTCTTCGATGGTCTGCTTTGTCCTAATGTGTCAACAGTTCCTTGGTGAATCACAAAGAATAATATTTTAGTTTGGAATTCCGAATAATTTTCAATAAATGCCTTGTCCAAGAATTCTGTAAGGAGCACTTATATATCTTTCTCCAGGGAAATGAATCATTAATTCCAGAAAAAAATTAAAAACCAACTCATACTGGTCACCTTTGAGCTTCAAAGGTTTAAAACACAACTGGTTATTTATTCTTCTAACAATGAGTTACAAGACTATCTAAAACGCAAAACAGATTCCCGGATGGGGGTCACTTGATCATTTCCCCAGAGCGACGTAAAAACATTACATGCCGATTATCACGTACGCTAGGTACGACCTTAGCTAAAATCAATGATTCCAACCCTGGGGAAATACAAAAAAGAAAAAGTTGTTTACTCCAAATTTCTCTGATTTCTAAATCAAGGTCAGCAAATATATACAATGTTTCAACTACTGGCTGTTTACCAGGTCAAACAGAACTGAATTGAATTTCTTAAAAAAATATCAAATCCAGTAGACAAAGTTATTATTGCAATAACATGTAATGGAATAAATTTTAAAAAATTTAAAACTAACAAGCAAGTAATTAAATTACGTATACATAACACTTCCTCCACAAAAGAAAAAGAAATATTTATATAATAAAGCTTTCTTTTCACCATGAGGTAAAATAAAATTACATAAAAAACTCTTTTGAGTTATACAATGTGTACATGAAATAATATTTCTATACACGGAAAAGTGCATCTGCAATCAAACTGCCTTTTCCCTTGATGTGCCTGATGTTAAGATTATATTCTTGCAAAAACAAACTCCACTTTAATAATCTTTGATTTTTATTTTTCATCTTGAAAGTAAGCGGGTTGTGATCACTAAACACAACAACAGCTGATGGAGCTGAGCTAATGTAAACTTCAAAATTTAATTTCTTAGGAAAATAGGACACTGGATGATCAACACCATTTCTATCTTCTTGAATCAATACTGCTCCAACTCCAACATCACTTGCATCAACAGATAGTTTAAATGATTCACTGAAATTTGGAGCTGTAAGACCTGGTGCACTCTTAAGTATGGCTTTTAACTTATCAAACGCCTACTGACATTCTTCAGTCAAAGGAAACTTGTTTTTCTTGGTCAATAAATTTGTCAGGGCTTCAGCAATATTAGAAACATTGGGACAAAACTTTCGATAGTATCCGGCCATACCCAAAAATCGCATCAGGGAAATCAGATATAGCCTTGACCTTAGCATCTATAGGTTTAACTTGATCATGTCCCACAATTTGTCCTAGAAAAGTTACACAAGCACAGCAGAACTCACTTTTGGATAAATTGATTGTCAAACTTGCATCATTGAGGCTGTCAAAGAATTTCCGAATTGTTGCTAGATGTTCTTTCCAGGTGTCGTTGCAGATGATGATATCATCGATGTAAGCATTAGAATTATCTAGACTAGAGGTAATCATATTCATCAAGCGTTGAAATGTACTTGGGGAACCCTTCATCAAACAACGGCATCACTTTGAATTGATAAAGTCCATCTGGAGTTACAAATGCCGAAAATTCTTTTGCTCTTTCCGTTTGTGGAATTTGCCAAAATCCTTTCAGAAGGTCAAACTTGGTGATATACTTGGCATTTCCAATTTTATCAATGCAGTCATCGATTCTTGGTAATGGAAATGAATCTGTTTTGGTCACACTGTTCAACTTCCTACAATCAGTGCACATATGGAACGTTTTATCTGGTTTCGAAACAAGTATACATGGTGAACTCCAATCACTTTTACCGGGCTCTATGAAATCATTCTCCAGCAAATACATTTCAAGTATTCTTGTTTGAGAGGGTTCATCCTGTATGGGTGTTGTTTCACAGGTTTGGAATTTACAATTTCAACGTCATCAAAAATTTTGTTTGTTCTTGTAGGAACATCTGGAATTAAGTGTTCATATTTAAATAATAACTGTTTAAGTTCATTCCTTTCTTGTTGTTACAAATGTGAAAGTTTCTGGTCTAGATGTTTCATAATTTCCGAATTCCGAATATATGTTGCTCCAAAATCAACTGAGTCCGATTGAATTTCTTCACTTAAATCCTCATTTTGTGGGACAGGTACAACTAAATTAATTGCATAATTTATTTGGCTATCTCTTTCAATATCCTAGTACTCCATTAATTTATTTAGATCAGAGTACTATTATTATAATTTAACTCATTCATTTCCTTCTTTACTTTGTAAGGGCCGTAAAATCTAATTTGATGAAAATTTTGAAGAATGAGCAAAAGACAATGAACTCTATTACTTGACTCAAAACTTCTCTCAAGTAAAGTTCTGTGAAACCATAATTTCACTTTTGACTTGAATTGTTGAGTGCCAAATTCAAGCATAACTAACTGGAGAAATTCCAGACATAAAATTTGACCCGTGACCTCATTGTACAAATTTGGGAAGGCCAAATTGAATAAACAATCTTTATCAAAGCTTTTAGTATGGTTTTGGTTTTAATATTCCTCAAAGGAATTGCCTCTGGAAATCTTGTTGACGTACACATAATGGTCAACAAATATTGGTTGCCTGACTTAGTCTTTGGTAAGGGACCAGCACAATCTACCATAATTCTGCTAAATGGTTCGTCAAATGCAGGAATAGGTTGCAGATGAGCCTTGGGTATCTTCTGATTGGGTTTTCCTACCATTTGACAAGTATGACAAGATCTACAAAATTTATAAACATCGCTTTTGATTTTTGGCCAATAAAAGTGAGTCAAGATCTTGTAATAAGTTTTATTTATCCCTAAATGACCAGCCAGAGGAGTTTCATGGGTCAAACTAAGTATTTCCCGTCTGTAAGATTTTGGAACTACAATCTGATAGTTCACTAACGACTCGTCAACAGCAGGTACCTCGGAAGGTCCCCATTTTCTCATAAGGATTCCATTTGTAATGAAATAACAGACAGCTACTTCATTAGTTTTAGTCTGACTAATGGCCCTCTGAAACAAACAGGGGATCTCAGGATCTTTTTCCTGTTCGACAACAAGTGATTGTCGTTTATCACCCTGATTAGATAAAAGAATGAGTGGTTAAAAGAGGATCAATGTGATCAATACCTTTTGATTGATCCAAATTAGGAGTGAAAGTGACCTCATCAAAGCCTGACCTGTACATGTGTCAGCTAAAGTAATACTTTCCTTATCAAAAGCATTCTCAAGAACTTTCTTTGCCATAGCTCTGGCAACTGCACAAGCAGGGTATTCTTTTTCAATAGGATCAACTTTCTGATCCAAAGAAGTCTTGTCAGTTACAAGTGGATTAACCACAACCTTGTCTCAAGCTAGGTAGTTGCCTAGTAACAAATGAATGCCCTCAACGGGTAAATTAGACACTATGCCGACTGTCACAGGTCCTGAAACTAAGTCTCATGACAAATTTACACAGTGGAGAGGAACATTAACAAAGCCGCACTCTAACACTCTCATTAGAACAGGACTCTCAGAAAAAGGCAAAGTACCTGATAAGAAAAGACTCTGAGAGACTCCTGAATCCCTTAAAATTTTAATAGGGATAGGATTGGCCAAATCACTCAAGAGTGATATACAACCCTTCGACATGAATGGTTCATAATTCCCTATAATAAAATCAGTCTGGGGTTTATTAGACCCAACAAATGTATTGTTTTCAATACATGACTGTGACCTTGACCTCTAACAAATAAGAGCATTTGGGATAGGTCTATCTTGATTCTGATGTCTATATTTCAATTTGAAGCAATCAGAAATGACGTGTCCTTTCTTCTTCCAATAGATACACATAGGAATAGACAAGGATTTTGAATCAAGTTTATCAGAAGCTTGATTTTTAGAAGTTATGCCAGACAGAGTTTTAGGAGTAGTCGTATTAGGCTAAAATGCCTTTCTACCAGTAGACTGCCGAGTGAATGATTTGCCTACAACAGGACATTTATGAGCTAAAGAATACTCATCAGCAGCAAGAGCAGCATTTTCCAAGGTTTCGATCTTATGCTCATAAAGATACATCCTAATTTCACTATGGACACAGTTCCTAAACTCTTCAACTAACATGAGTTGTCTGAAACTTTTGTAATCTTTGTTGACCTTTCTAGAAGAGCACCACCTATCAAATTGTTCTGCTTTTTCCCATGCAAATTCGACATATGTCTGGTGAGTTGATTTTCTAGAATTTCTGAATTTTTGCCGATAAGCCTCAGGGACTAACTCATAACCCTTCAAAATACAGTCCTTAGCCACATCATAGTCAGAACTTTGCTGTAGTGACAGTGAAATGTAAATATCACGAGCTCTACCAGTAAGTACACATTGCAATAATAGCCCAGTACTCCCTTGGCCATTTGAAATTCTCAGCAATTTTTTCAAAATAAGGAAAATAGCTGTCTATTTCTTTTTCCAGAAAAGGGGGTACTAACTTGATATTTCTTATAACATCAATAGTAGGGGGGTCTTTTCCTTTTGCCAGCTCTAAATCTTTTAACCGAATTTGAAATTCCCTTTCTTTATTTTCTCTTTGCATTTGCATATCTAATTTTTATTTGTCAAATTGCATTTGTCTTTGTTTCTCTCTTTCTTCAAATTGCCTTTGCATTTCATCCCTTCTTTCTTTAAATTGTAACTGCGTTACTTGAATTTCTTTTTCCCTTTGTATCTTTTCTATCTGAAACTGAACCTTTCTTATCTCTAATTCCAACTTTTTAAGCTGGACTGCTATTTTTGAAAATTTCCAAACACTCCTGGAAAAAATTAAAAAAATTCTCTATTTTTGATGATATTGTGAATGAAAGCCTGTTGTTTTCATTAACGATTTCAAACAAAATGTAAAATAGTACTTGGGATTAAAAACTAGGGGAATTTAAATTTCCTAAAACAATTTTCTGAAATATTTAGCCAAAATTCATATATCCCAAGGACGAGGCCCCAATTTTCTCTTATTATGTGTAGGCTCGTAGAAAAATAACAAGAGAAAAGATTGAATGCAACAAGCTTTGTAAATTTTAACAAACTAATTTATTTCCTTAGTAAACAATGTAAAAATTGGAAATAGGACTTACGGTTTGTGAATATAATCCAAAAAGTTAATCCTAGGATTGAAAAATATAAATTTTATCACTAAACAGTTCTAATAGAATCCAGGTTCGAATCTCGATGAAGTGCCAATATGGAAGACGATGACGTCAGATGTGGTCGTTGTACAAATGGCAACAATTCCTCAATTGAATCACAGTTTATAATGTTTCCATATAGAATTTCAGAATAAATTTCCCCTGAATTTCTTTGTCCGAGAGCTTTTTATGAAAAAGTACACTTCTTTTGTCTTCTGTAGAATAAATTATTAAATTAAAAATAACAGTTGAACTTCAAAAACAATCTGGCAACAACAATTAAAACCTCTTGAGCCCTCAAGGTTTAAAAAACAACTGACTAAATCTACTAGAGAGCATCTGTTTAAAGCCGCCATTTTAGATCACATGGCAGCTCATGTGATAGGCTACGTGATTTACTAATTTGAACAGCGCAATAAAAATTTGTGATTTATCACGTATGCAAGAATAGCCCTATCTAAGAATCAAACTTTCACAATAGAAATAAATGTAAAAAAGAAAGGCTGTTACAATTCAGATAACACGCGGGCCGAAATGACCTTGGCAATAACCAATCATCTTCACTCGATGTTTACAAAATCTATGAACTAAAAATAGTACTGCAGAAATCTTATAATTTAATCGGATTAAGCCAATTTTCCGAAAAGAGACTTAAATCCAATGAAAATTATCATTACAATAAAATGTAATGAAACAAAAATAAAATAAAAAAAAATTTCAAATCTAACACACAAGCAATTTAATTACATATTCGTAACAACTTTATAATCTTGATCGACTTTCTTGGCTAACTGCTCTTTTTCTCTTGCAAATTCGACATGAGTTTGTCCAGCTTCTTTTTTATAGTTCCTGAATTATTGCCGATAAGCCTCAGGGACTAACTCATAACCCTTTAAGATGCATTCGTTAACCAGATCATAGTCAGCACTTTGCTGAACTGACAGTGAATGGTAAATATCATTAGCTTTACCAATAAGTACACATTGTAATAATTGAGTCCAATGCTCCCTTGGCCATTTCAAATTTTCAGCAACATTTTCAAAATGAGGAAAATATTTGTCTACTTCTTTTTCTTTGAAAGGGGGCACTAACCTAATATTCTTAAGATCAAAACTTGAATTTGTATGTGAAGTGGGAACGTGTATTTCTCTTGCCAGCTCTATTTCTCTTATTCTAAATTGATATTACCTCTCTTCTGTCTCTCTTTGCATTTGCATTTGCATGTCTGTCTGTCTGTCTCTCTTCCTTATCTAATTGTATTTGCATTTATTTTTCTCTCTACTCTTTCTCCAATAGCATTTGTTTTTCTTCTTTCTGTAACTGCATTTGTTCTTTCTGTAACTGCATTTGTTCTTTCTGTAACTGCATTTGTCTTTCTCTCTCTTTCTTTCTTCCTTATCTAATTGTATTTGTATTTGTTTCTCTTCTTTCTGAAACTGCATTTGTTTTTCCTCTTTTTCTTTCTGAAGTTCAATCTTCCTTAACTCTAATTCCACCTTGTATTTTAGTTTTAATTCCTTTACTTTTATGTTCGAGTCTGATACAGACTTACTGATCGAAACCAAAACAATTTTATCCAAAACAATCTTTTCTCCCAAATACTGGACCAAAATATTTTTTATCTCTTGCTTCGTTAATGAAGCTTTTGCTTCAGAAAGATCATATTTTCTGGTAAGTTCAAGCAATTCATCTTTTTTATTCAAACAATCCAACTGCTCCTGGGTAGGATTTGAAAGAAAGATCTGCACTTTTGATGACATTGTAAAAAGCTTGTTGATTTCACTAAAGATTTCAAACAAATGTGAAATAATAGTTGGGATTTAAAAATTTCTGAAAACTAGGGGAATTTAAATTTCAAAAAACAATTTTCTGAAATATTTTAGCCAAAATTCATATATCCCAAGGACGAGCGCCCAATTTTCTTTGTTAGGTTCTGGTCTCGTACAAAAGTAACAAGAAAAAGTGTAGCCTGCAAGCTTTGTAAAATTTAACAAATAATTTATTTCCCTAGAAAAACAAGATAAAAATAAGAAAATTGACTTACGGTTTTCGAAACAAATTCAAAATTAATCCAAGAATTTAAAAATATAAGTCCTATCAATAAAATGTCCTAAGTGAATCACAGTTCGAATCCCGATGAAATTCAAGATGGAAGGCGATGACGTCTTCGATGGTCTGCTTTGTCCTGATGTGTCAACAGATCCTTGTTGAATCACAAAGAATAATATTTTAGTTTGGAATTCCGAATAATTTTTAATAGATGTCTTTGTTCAAGAATTCTGTAAGGAGCACTTATATATCTTTCTCCAGGGAAATTAATCATTAATTCCAGAAAAAATGAAAACCCAACTCAAACTGGTCACAACAAAACACATATGAGCTTCAAAGATTTAAAAGACAACTGGCTATTTATTCTTATAACAATGAGTTACAAGGCTATCTAAAACGCAAAACAGATTCCCGGATAGGGGTCACGTAATCATTTTCCCCAGAGCGACGTAAAAATATTACATGCCGATTATCACGTACGCTAGGTACGGCCCTAGCTAAAATCAATGATTCCCATCCTAGGAAAAAATAAAAAAGTTGTTTATTCCAAACTCTATCTGATTTCTAAATCAAGGTCAGCAAATATATACAATGTTTCAACTACTGTCTGTTTTCCAGGTCAAACAGAACTGAATTGAATTTCTAAAAAAAATTTCAAATCCAGTAGACAAAGTTATCATTACAATAAACCCCTTGCCACCGCTAAGTGTCACTAGTTTTGTAAGCTGAGCTAGATACTAACAAGGATGCTCGCATGGCAGGGTGATTGGGAGGGCTTTTAAGTAATGTGACTGGGTAAGTATTCTCGAAGAAACATAATTTATTTAAATATGTGCTTTCTCCTTCGAATCCGTTCCCCAATCGCATTACGTTAGGAGAATAAGAAATAGGAGGTGGGGATTCTGACCATCCGACCTCTACCTCGGGTATCCTTCTAGGGACGAACAGCTGAATTACCCCATGCAAAGAATAAATCGAATGAGAGGCGGTAAGAAACAAATTTTGAGCTCATTGGATTCCCTCAGTACGGTGATGGCTGGATGAGTGATCCAGGTGATTCGGAGGGGTCTTCGGGTTTCGTTCATCAACAATCCCCTCCGCTTCCTCCTCTCCTTTCTTTATAAATACATCGGCAGATCGGAAGAAGGATGGTCTTCTTTGAACAGGAGATACGATCGCTGATAAAAAGCGGTGGAGCGAGTCCAGGGCCATAATCTCCACGGTTTTACTCAGCATTCTTCCCTAGAAGATAGCCCGCCATGCGAGCATCCTCGTTAGTATCTCATCATCATCATCATCATCATCATCATCAATCTCTTATCCTAAGAGGTCGTTAGGGCACCACAGTTGACTTTTTACAACCAATTCTCTCCATCTTTCCATGTTCTCTACTGCCCTTTATGAATCTCCAAATCCCATGCCTGTCCAGTCCTTAATGTTTTCTTCACACTTCTTTTTCTGACTGCCTCATCTTCTGAATCTTCGCACTGTGCCTTGCAAGATTGTTTTTGCCAGTCCAGATGATCTTAAGACATGACCGTACCACTTCACTTTGCGCTTTTTTACAGTGGTCAAGAGGTCTTCATAGGATCCGATATCTCGTTGGATTCTGTTGTGGACTTCTTCGTTGGTTACATGGTCAATGTATGAAATGCCCAAGATCTTGCGGTAGCATCTCATTTCGAAGGTTTGAATCCTTCTTTTGTAGATCTGATGTGAGTGTCCCTGTTTTAGAAGCATACAGAAAGATGGATTTGACAATCGAGCGCATCAGCTTATTTGGAACCAAAAGCAATGTTGGTATCTTTCCATATTGGTCTCAACCTTCTTATTGCTGCTGTTGTCTGGGCAATCCTGCAAAGTAGTTCTGGTTTGGAGCCCTCGTCTGTGATAATTGGTCCCAAGTACTTGAAGCTTGTGACTCTATTCAGCTTCTGTCCACTGACTTTTATTTGTGCACTGATGGCATTTGTGTTGTTTGTCATCAGTTTGGTTTTTCGGCGCTAATCTCTATACTGTATGCTGTGGAGGTTGTGTCGTGGCGCTCAACCAAGTCAGCCAGTTCTTTTTTATCTCCTGCTAAACCATCAATATCATCTGCAAAGCGAAGGTTGGTGATTGTTCTTCCACCGATGCTGACAGTGCCCTTGTGGTCATGCAAGGCATCCTACGTTATCCTATCGAGGAAAATGTTGAAAAGTGTAGGTGACAGTATACATCCCTGTTTGACTCCAACTGTTGCTCGAAACCAATCTCCTCTGCTGCCATTGGCGAGAAAAGCACTGGTGGCTTTGTCAAAGAGGTGCTCAACAACCTGCACCAGGTTTGAGCTGATGTTGTGCTTCCTCATAGTTGCCCATAAGGCTGCATGCAATGCCCTATAAAAGGCCTTTTTGAAATCTATAAAGACATGGTAAAGATTCTGCTGATGCTGAAGGTATTTCTCGCAAAGAAGTCTGAGATTGAAGATTTGTTCTGTGGTGCTCCATCCTGCTCGGAAGCCTGCTTGCTCGGAAGCCTGCTTGCTCTTTAGCAATAATTTTCTCTGCTTGAGGCTTTAGTCTGTTGAGAATTATCTACATCATGACTTTGCTCGGGTGACTGATCAACTGATAGTTCTGTAGTTTTGGCATAGCTGTAGGTTTCCTTCCTTGGGGAGCACGATGACCAAGGACTGAGTCCATGTGGTGGGCAAGTCTCCTGTCTGCCATATTTTGTTGCAGATTGTTGTTAGGACTGTGACTATCTCTTCTCCTCCTGCTTGAATGAGCTCTGCTGGTATGTTGTCAATGCGACTGACTTTCCTTTCTTTAGTGACCTAAATGCAATTTCTACTTCTTCACAAGGAATAGGGTTGTCATCAATTTCTTCTGCAGTTTATTACTGCTGGATCTCCTTGGATTTTATTGTTGTACAATTCTGAGCAGTATTTTGTCCATCGCTTGAGGATCTCTTGATCCTCTTTGAGGCATTTTCCTGATTTGTTTTGTATGATGGTAGTTTTCCCTTGTTTATGGGTTGTGAGATCTTTCACCAGTTGATATGCCATTTTGATGTCATTTCTACTCAGACTGTCTTTGATTTTGCAGCACTGTCTTTCTATCTAGGATTCCTTTGCCCTTTTCATGCTTTTCCTGATCATTTTGTTTATCTCTGTATTTTCTAGCTTCCTCGTGATCTCTTTTTCCCTTTTTCAGCGCTCTTCTTTTGTTGCATAATTCAAGGACATATGTTGTGATCCAATATTTCTTTGTTCGACGATATTTGCCAATGATCTCGCTAGCTATGTTAATCACAGCTGTGTTGAATGTGGTTGTGAAGGACTCTCGGTCGGTGTCTTGGTTATCTAGGGTTATCAAAGGTGCAAATTTACCACCTCTCATTGGTTGGAAGGCTTCTGCAACTTTCGGATCTTTCAATTTTTCAAGGTCAAATCTGCTCAGTGGTATAGGTCCATTGGATCCGTACGGGATGGAATAAGACGCTCCCGCCCACCACGAGTCTCCCAGCTATGGGTAAAATAGTGTGATGATAGCACAGCATCACTGGGTGGAAGGCTTCCTCGATGAAGTCAACGGCCATGGCGGAATGACTCCAAGATGAGCTCAACGACCATGTGCTCATGGCAAGGGCGTGCCACATTATATCAGTGGATTTCGGCTGTGGTCATCCAGTCTGGGTAGGGATGGGCTCCGCCAGGCTGTATCTTGCCCTTGACACACCACATGAAAACAACTAACAAATTCTTCCATACCGGATCGGTCGCAGTCCGGGTCAACAATGACCACGTCTTTCGCTGCACACCAGGACGGAGGTGACAAGTATACTATTGGTGTCCCCATTACCAAGATCCGTGGGAGAGACAACATCATTATCGGTACATGGAACGTTAGAACACTGAGGGCTATGTGAAAGTTGAAAGGACTTAACACATGAGTTGGAGCTGTACAACTGGAACATTATTGGTCTCTGCGAAGTGCGCTGAAAAAACTTTGGCAAAATAACAACAGATGAAAGGCATAAGCTCTGCTTCAGTGGAAGAGGGGACAAACATAATCATGGCGTTGGATTTCTTGTCCACAAGGGCATTGTGAACAGCATTATGGGTTGCTGTCAAGCCTCAAGCAGACTCATTACCATCCGCTTGAGGGCGACTCCCTTCAACATCACAATCATACAGGCCTACGCACCCACATCTAACTATGATGACAACGAACTGGAGAATTTTTATAACCAACTGCAAGATGTCATTGACAACTCACCCAAGAAGGAGACTGGAATGCAAAGGTGGGAGTTGATTCACAGACAAACTGGCAAAGTACCTGTGGATCCTTCTGCAATGCAGAAACAAATGAAAGAGGACTCAGGCTCTTGGAGTTTGCTGCCTACAACAATCTTGTGCTAGCCAACACGTTCGGGCCTCACAAAGCATCTAGAAGATGGACCTGGCACATTCCAGATGGACAACATTACAACCAGACTGACTACATCTTGGTGAAAAAACGATTCTGCACAGGACTGAATATCGCCAGAACTGAAGTTTTCCAGGAGCAGATATTGGAAGTGACCATGATTTATTAATAACAACGTTTCGCCTCCACCTAAAAATGATCATAAAACCTAACCAACCAAGAATTAGTATCTAACTCAGCTAAAAATCTAGAGACACCTGGCGGTGCCAAGAGAAGGCAATGGCCAAGAGTTAATGCCCTTTGTATATTGATATAGACAGGGAAAGTCGATTTTTCGTCTTTTATTACGGCTGTATTCTTGAGGCAGCAGGCTAATATTCCTAACGTAATGTGATTGGGAAACGTATTGTCGAAGAAACATCATTTACTTTAAACTTTGCTTTCTATTCTCAGAATAAAAGACTATACATTAGTTAATTAGCAACTTAAACTCTCATCGTGCTATAATCATGTTTGAAAATGATCGAGAAATCGGAGATAGATGAGTATTTAGTGCAAAACTAATTAAGTTGCTATGGAAAATTGGATGCAGCTTTTGCTACCGAATTAGACTGCAAACTCGTGCCAAGGCCATATAATGCAGGGTTGAATGCAGACAGTAACACAATAAACAAGCATCATCATCATAGGTAAACTCGGACGCATTTAACACCTTTAGTTCAAAGATACTACTCAGTGAAGTCTGTGGCATCCGATATCTCTAATTATTCTACTCAACCACAGCAATATTATCCTCATCAAGCTGCTCAAGAAATTGTTAAAGAAAATAACAATCGTTTCGTTTTTTTGAGAAACACATACGCTTTAAACATTATGTGATGGAGATAAATTCTTAAAATGTAATTATCCTTAACTATTGTAAAATTTTGGAACTTCTTTTTTATGGACGTAGTAATATAACCCTTAACCAGATTGGTGCCGAATGACAAGGCCCTCTAAAGTCGACAGTTTTTACATTAAAAATATATGGCAAATAGAAAATATAGGTTTTTGAGTAGACATAAAGAAATATTTACCGAGTGATGTGGAAATATTGAAGAAATAGGCACAAGTGGAGAATATTTGGACAATAAAAATATTATGTCTTGTATATTCAGTAAGTGTGTGTTTAGAAACGATTTGTATACTTCCATGCATGGCATATATATTTGCAGTTATTGCCAATGTCAGAATTTTATGTGCATTTCCTTACTTAGTTAAAAGATAGTACCGGAACAACTTTACATCATAATCAGTGGACAGTAACTATCACTGATACTGAGACTTATAGAAATTTTACGTGTTTAGTTTAATCCAATAAATCCGAACTGACAAACGCATTGACTTGATGAGATGCAGACTTTTTTCCCAAATGACTATATTTATTCCATTGTAACAAAGGAAAAATAATATGACAATAACATTTCAAATGACAGTCACTGCGATTTAAAATAAATAAATCAATATAGAACACACCGAATTTGCACAGAAATATGAATTAGGTGCTTGGGTCTTAAGAAGTAACGGCGGCACATACTCTTTACAAAAATACAAATTCACGACACAAGGCACTATTTGTATGGAAAAATGGGAACAAGTCTGGAAATGGGCGAAGATAAGAAATAGCATATATGGGTTTGGCTGGCCAGGATTGGTTGATAATGACTGGTTATATTTTAAGAAATTGGTTATATTGGTTATACAAGAATAATTGGTTATATTTTAAGAAAATTAATCTTTTGACAGCTTATGTTAGTTCCAAGCGAAGAAAGAGACATTGTTTTATTGATGATATTTCAGTCCTTTAACAGTCTTGAGTTTGGAAAACTCATTACTGAAATTAGCACCTGACCCTTTGGTTTGGAATTGAAAAGCACACGTTTCGAACACATGTAGGTCCCAAAAATGCCGCGGCTCATTATCCTTTTCCCTACATGGGAAACTTCAATCAAGGATGCAGCTATACTAATAAATATAAATTTGTTCATAAGCATTCAGAAATTTAAAGTTATTGAATTTTATGGTGTTTGCTATGGGAAATGAATTAATACCGCGACTCCTTCACAAGGTGAGTAATACAAAAATTTGATGCCATGAGATTATGATACAATGGGACCTACTGAGTGTGTAGTTTTCAGTAACAGGAACTTGACCTAAGTGGACCGGATGTCTATTTCAGATCCCGACCTATGAACGGTGCCATATATATTAACAGGAAGTCATCTGACATAGAGTGCCGTATTTAACACCCCCTATTGTACTTCAGCAATTAACAGCGGAGAATGATAACTGGGCAATTAATAATTGATAATTTCAGATCCCCGCATGAGAAAGACGTTGTTTATATGAAGAAAAAAAAAACAAACCCCAACTTAACTTTGTTGATTTGTGCATGCAAATAGCTCATTGTCAGTAAAATATGTAATGCATTCACAATGCATTATTGCAAAAATGGCGATATACATCAATGAGAAATGGAGATATAAAATATGTGTACACATAAATCATCAAATCGAGAGAGAGAGAGAGAGAGAGAGAGAGAGAGAGAGAGAGAGAGAGACAGAGAGGGATTATACACAGATTGACCTTGGGAATTTTTTTTACAGTTGTTCAATCTTCATTTTCAATAATTTTAATAGTTGATCTCTGCCTATAACAAAGACCAATACAATAATTCTAAGCGTTTGGTATAGAGGACAAATTAAGACAAAATGTTATTCATTTTCGACAACATTATTTACACAAAGTTCAAATTCTATTATTTAAAACTAAATTCATTTCTTTGACATCTTTGACAGCAATAGCGTCTGTAGCACATCGAAAGGAGCTTCTGCTGCTAGAAACATATCTAACATAATCAAATTACCTCGTTATAATGAAATTCTCTATACTTATCCGGTTATAATGTAATTTCCTCTATTTACCACGGTATAATATAATTTCCTCTATTTACTCGGCTATAATTTTAATTCCTTCTATTTACTCGGATAAAATGTGGTTCCCTCTATTTACCCCGGTATAATATCATTCCCTCTATTTACTTCGGTAAAATACAATTCCCTCTATTTACCCGGTATAATGTAACTTCTTCTATTTACCTCGGTATAATGTCACTCTCTTTATTTACCTCGGTATAATACAGTTCGCTCTATTTATCTCGGATTCGAAACGTACTGTAACTAATCAGAGCAATTTCGTATAGTTTCCTTTATTCTCTGCTTTCACTATTAAACCAAGGAGCACGATACGAGCATTAAATTTCCCATCCTGAAACATTTTTCTTCAGAATATTAATTTACCTTTTACTGCAATAAAGAACAACAATGCTTCAGATTTATCATCGATTATGCCTTTCAATTTTGCTGTTGTTGATTGGTAAGACTTTCACAAGAGGAAACAATCGATCTTTCTTGCGTTTCTCAATGGTTTTCCCCACACAACCTTGTTTCTTCTTCAGGCTTTTTGAATTTGAATGTACTGTTAATTACTTAATTGGACAGCAGAAATAATTTTCAGTGTTATGTAAGTATCCTCCGTGAATTTACCCATAAATTTAGAAGTGCAAATGTTTTTCATACTGCCAAGCTTCACTGGTGCGCATGAAATCTTCTAACTTGGAGCTTCCTGTTTAGCAACCCCTTTTGTAGTCCATCAATTAGGAGCGGAAGTTTGGTAATTTTGCTTTGTAATTGCCTGTAAAAATTAATTATTTTTATGATTCCATGACTAATCTCTCTTCCTCTCCCTCTATTTCTAAGGCAGGAATGTAAGGATTTTGTGAGCTGTATTTTCAGTTGACATTTAGCTCATAATCGAATCGAAAATTTTTATTTTTTATTTTCGTGATATTAAGACTGCTCGCACCCACTTATTTAACCATGACTATAATTTCTCTCTTATGCCCTCCATTTCTTTGTTATTATGTCGGTTTAATTTTAAATCTTTTCGCAATCACAGTTAATTTAAAAAATGAAACATTTAGCTGTAACTCAGTATCCTGAACATTAATGTTTTAACCCCTGCCCCCATCCAGTGCTGTAAATGCAGCCTTTGTTTTAGTTTTACTGTCAAATATCCATGCAACAATAGCAATATGCATGTAGCTTAGAATATTATCCCTGACAATGAGACTTTAATGTCGACTCGTCTGCTTCAGACATGCACACGTGTCCAGACCAACATGATTTACCAGGACTTGTTATGAAGAGAATCAAGTTTTTCAAAGAGAATTTGATCACATTCTTTTAAAATCGCGGTTTCCTTTTAACTTCCTGATACAATATACGCTATTGTCTGTGGGGAAATACACTGCAGGTATTGTAAAAAAATATGCGTAAAGATTTACATGCCTTCAGCATCATCGAGCACATTTTTACATTCTCTCTCTCTCTCTCTCTCTCTCTCTCTCTCTCTCTCTCTCTCTCTCTCTCTCTCTCTCAGGAATTCGACGATATGATACACTGCATTTTCATGTGACGTTTAGTAAGATAACTAATTCGTTAGTTCATAATATTCCATTTTTCGCAATGCTGAGATAGGATATACTCGTATATCTGCATGGATTACGATACATTTCCTTTCCATACTAAATAATGCATGCAATCGGAAAACAATCTAGTGACTCTTTACACTCGACAAAGACAGAACAATGGTGTTTCGTAATGTGGGATTCACCAAGTGAAGACACACTTAAACTTGTCACGGAAACGTCTGAAGCTGTACTTGGCCCTGGAGGAATATTCGTGACATATACATTTATACTGAAATATCTCGCTAACGGTGAATCGCACTTGGTCTAAAGTTTCTGATATTGCATACATTCTCGTACGGAATAAGTCAGATTTATTCTACATGGGGGAGGGGGCGCAGGTCTACGTTCAGGGGAACTACGTCCATAATATTCTGAGTCGCGGATGCATGAATTAACCTTAGAGAGTTTCTGTGAAGAAATATTTCATAACATTATTGAATTTTCTTTTTAAATAGTTTTGAACATGCCGAGCGAGTGACAAGATTAAATATGGCAAGGGAGACGATTCCACTATCTCACGGCTGTTGGTACTAAAGCACATTAATGCAAATTTGTCCACATAAAGGAATCTGGAAACCATACTTTTTCTTTGAATGGGCGATTGGGTTTTTCACTTATGTTGTTTGGAACTTAGATGTAGGGGTAAGGAGGGGCCACATTACAAACCAGTCTTTTTTAAAAAATAGTTAACATTCTATGCTTATGTCTCGGGCTAGAGTTTCCCATAGGGTTTCCATGAAGATTTTAGTAGGCCACAACGGCTCTGGCGACAGTAGTAATACTGTTGATGGTCTAAAAATTGTCTTCTTACAATCATCATTGGCTAAATGTAAGATGCAAGGGAGGAAACAAGACGTACATGCACATTATTTTAAATACCTGTTAGAAAATAGAATCAATCTCGCTGTGTTGGCCAAATTATAAATAAAACATACAAATATCTACGACGAAAAACAAAATCGTGAATTTGGCCTTTGCAAAATGTTTACCTGAGAAGAGGTTGTAAGAGGCTATTTTTCTTTGAAGGTTTCGTTCCATATCAATAGTTTAAGGATGTATTTTCGATTGGAGAATTAATCCCAGTTCTAGTCACCATTTTATCTGTTTTTGTGAAATCGTATGTACGGAGACTAAACCCAGCACGTAGTATACGTCTAACCAATCTTCTGACATAACATCTCAGCGCAACAAATATGTCTGACTTTCCTGTATCAATTTAATCTCATTACAGAATTGTGATAGGCTGTGCCATGTTTTGAATTGTACACTTATGTTTGATCAAAAGCAAACCGGATATAAGGAACAAGTGCTGCAGATAACGGCTATTTCAGATTAATATTGTATGAACCGTCAGGGATACATCTCAATATCACAATTACAATTGTACACGTGGCACGAATCATTCATAATTTCCCGCTGTGTAATGTTTTCGTACATATCGTAATGGTAAGTACGAAACCAAGATCATTCCACAACGTCTCGAACTAGAAGTCCGCCGAAGCGTAGACAGGAATGAATAAAATGAATAAAACCAGAGAATGGATACATTCTGGATATACATAGCCACAAAACTAAAGAAATAGACCAAATGGTTGAGAACTGAAACCTGTTTTGATAGATCTCGCGATTTTCCAAGCTTCCAGTGCTATTCCTCTCATTCATTAATGCCGTGATCGATTGTTCTTTACTCAAAGGCCCGCTAAATGCATTAGGGAAAAGGGATGTTATTAACATACCGTGGGCTTAACACGTAATTTACGCTTGCAAACGGCTCTTGAAAATTGCCAGAAGAAAGGATCATTTCATTACCACTTTGCCAGGTTCAATAAGCATAGATCCAATCGATGATTTTAGCCAGTATAGTAAGGGCCCTCCAGAATGCACAAAGATAAGTGTATTTCAAATCGAAAGTATCTTCCCGTGTGCCAAAGACAAAATCCACATTGAACCACTCAAGAGGAGGAAAGATGGTGATCCAGGCCCGGCCCTAGGGCAAGGCGAACGAGGCAATCGCCATGGGCCCCGCGCTTCTCCGCAATGCAATATTTTTGCTTAGGGGCCCCGCGCTCATCGCTTGCTGCCTTGTGCCCCGCACATCCTAGGGCCGGACATTAGGTGATCAGCCGATATGCACCTTAATTTTGTGCAAAAAAATTGCAAGGAGTTATATTATATGGTGATATGTTTGTAAAAGTTTCCAATTACGTATAATGATAGAGAAACGTGATTAATAAGTGGTTGAAACATTTCAGATAATATAAATTTTTAAGCATGATGCATTTGATGGCGAATAACATTTGCAATCATACATTGCTCCGGATTTGATATGGTTATTAAAAATGTCTTAGATTGGCATATACTAAAGAACTTACTCAACTTAATTGCCACAGAACCTTTATCAGGCTTCTGAACGTGACAAACTCAATATCTGTAACGTGCTGGTCTAATTTAAATTGAAATATTTTTATTCCAAAAGGGCAAAAAATAATACATTTGTTCCATAACGTTTCTTTTTCTTTGATAGATGTAGTTCTCAGAGCCGATTGAATCCATTTTCAGATCTAACCGATGCATATCTCTTCTACTCCCACACGTTGAACAATCGAGACATTATTTTTTGACAAATTTACTCTGGTAAGCTCATGTAAAAGACCAAATCTGAATACAATCATTGAGCGGATTGAAACTAGTATCATAACCGCATTCAAACAGACTTACAAATGTGCAAGATAGTGGAATACAGTATTGTAGCTAATGACCTCTTCATGAAACGGTTTTCAATATTGTCTATTCATCCTGACCTTATTGGGAGGCCGAGCAGACACTGTAAGTGGTAATTAAACGTTGAGCTCATATAGAATAATTTCAATCAATACCAGATAAATATGAGTATAAATCTGGATCGGTGATTAGAAACTGTGCAAATAACTGTTGCATATATAGCTTAGGGAGACGTGGATGATATATTTAATTATTCACGTGCCAATCTGAACAAATCTTTCATTTATTGGTCAATTTCAATTTAACGGTCTGATCAATAAGACTGAGACGATCACTTATCTGTCACTCAAAGTTCTAATAGTAATGGAGAAACTCTAGTTCCACGACTTTATAGAACCAACTGTGATTTTCAGCACAGTGGCTGAAAACTCTACGAATTGCTTTATGGTCATGCTTCCACATATAAGTGAGATTTGAGAGAATCGATTGCCACCTTCCAAGCATCAGCACCGTAAGAATTTAATAGCCTTGCATTGCCAGCTGCAGTGATGTGAGGATGAGTTTCTTTATCATTTTGAGATACAATCGAAAGGCACGGTACTCGAAGAGGCCTGATAACGCTGTGCGGAAGACACTGTGGCAAAGTTGATTTCTCTTTTCGGAGAGCATCTTGAACGTAAGAAATACATTTGTCTTGAAGAGGCTTCTCCTGATTAATAGCACAGGATTTGTCTTCTTATGCTTTTGGATTGGTGTCTTCAGTTTTATTTTTCATGAACAAAAATTTCGTCAAGTAGAAACGTTAATGCTAATCTAGTTCTGCATAGAGACGAATTTTGATTTGAATCAAAAACTGATTAAACTATATTTGTGATAAGTGTGGGAAGAAAGTGCGTGCAATATTTCCATATTTTCTTGGCGAAAAACATTGTTAATATCCCTCAAAACAGGAAAACTTAACACACATCTCAATAGCTACATACGGCTTCATTCGGAAACGGATGAAAAACACATTTATCTCGTATAAGGTAAGTACATTTATAGTAATGACAAAAATAAAGCAAAAGATTAGGAGTAATAAAAAACACACAAAGACGACTTTCTTTTCAATGAGTCACAAATCGTAGAATATAAATAATACATATCTTTGCAGAATTTTCTTTTATCAGGAAAAGCGTCTTGACAGAGTACGGATATTACCGCTGACCACTATTAATTAGTCTTTTGCAAATTTATATAGAAACACTAGTGAATTTCATATTGAAATGTTTGGTTTGCACATGGAAAACGAGGGGAAAAAAAGCTTGCAAAAGCACATAGGTAAAAGTGAAAAAGTAAATTTAAAGTTTTGATCTATGTCTAACTGGTATTTTGAATTTATTTTAAATAGTTATTCATATGTAAAGGTATTTAATAAAACTTTTTAGAATAAGGTTAATCTAGCTGAATTTCATATATCATCTATATATTATCTACTTTGTACTATTGTTGGTCATTCATTATAACATTTCATCCTACTACCTATTTATTATTGTGGAATATCATTCTTGATAACATCATAGTATTTAGTAGTTGCTAAGTTATTATTACATGATACACGATATAAATGGTGAATTAGGCATTATTAAAATATTTATTAATTACTGCCTGTAGTCAGGAATTTGGGTATTTGAAAGACATTTGTATCGAAGTACGCTACTTTCCCTTTACTTGTTTATTCTGGGTCCCTAACCGGGTCAGAGATGATCAACACAGTTGTGTATTTTCTGTGTAAGTTCTCTAAACTTTCTCTATAATGATGATAAATACAACTGCTTATTTTAAAATGACATATCTATTATGGCTGAAACAGGGGCCGAGTGGTCAAAAGCGCTCACCATTCCGGATCAATGCCATTTAACCTCTGTCTGTGTGGGTTCGAGTCTCGGGCTCGGTTAACGTGGGTACGTGAGAGAGCTTGCCAGTAGCTTCTCGTGGGTCGGTGGTTCTTCCCAGGGTTTTCCAAGGTTCTTCCTCCACCAGTTATACTGGCCGCCATGTATAGCCTATCTTGTGCTGAAAAATGGCGTTAAACCCTACAAAAACAACAACATAGATAAAACATTCATTCGTGTAAGTAATGTTAGTCTCTATAAGTTCTAAAAATGTAATGCCAGAAGCTGAGTACATTGAAATTGTTTCTGTTTTACCGTTTATATAAATCTTACCTTTAGTACTTTTGGATTTTTCGACAAGTTCTTCCTATTGTATAAGGAATTTAATGTTGTCTGCGCACAGTTTTCAGTTGAAAATATTTGTCGTTTACTTTATAGACCGCTCCGGCGGCCTAATGGTTAGAGCGTTGAGGGAGGTCGCGGGTTCGAACTCCGGCCGAGTCAATCCAAAGACATAAAATGGTACTTACAGCTGCCTCGCTAGGTGCTCAGCATTAAGAGGTTAGTGTTAGGACTGGTTGGCTAATGTCTGGATAATGTGACTGGGTGGGACATGATGCTACATTTCTGCGGCATGATGCCCCAGTGCTAGACATCACTATAAACTGCCACACTGCAAACCTCGTAGCGATATCACTGAAATTTTTTTTTAAAGCTACGTTCAAAATCCAAATCACACACACACACACACACACAGATTTTTCTTTTATAATTAAAAAACACTTTATTGTTCTAACCTAAGACAATAAAGGACTTCATCACCACCTATTTACACGTAATTGTACCTAACATTTTAGACTCAACTATTGGGGCTTTTTATTTTGAAATGTCAGGACCATTTACATTTATCGATAAACGCTAAGTAAATGAAACCAGAATCACATGAAAAGACCTTCGGTGGACCTTCATTTTAAGTTTTGCTGAAACTAAAGGTCTATTTGTTTCTGTTGTTCAGTTACCACAAATCCAAAGCATTGTCTTCCTATGTTAAACTTCTGAGAAGATAATCGCAAATTTAGATTGCATTTTGTACTGCTTTTGTGTGTTGGTCAGTTTCTATCCTGCTAGAAAAGCATATCTGAAATTAACCCATGTTATAATGTGTTGACAAGCTGGAGTTCTTTTGCTTTTGTTTTTCTAACAGTATCTACATAATTGCATTTCCTGCCACAGATCATTTACTTTTGTCCTATACCATTATTGACATAGATACAATTCTGATCAATTGTTCAGTTAATTCTTTCACTTGTAAATGTAATATATTGCCTAAATGTTAAGGAAGAGGACTTCTAATACATCAACAAACTTGTTTCTACTTGAATATATTTACTCTGAAAGATGTATTTGTTTTTATTGTGCAGTATATATTGTATCAAATAAGGTCTTTGATTGTAAATTTATATTATAATAGGACACTTCATTGAGTTTTTGCATATACGACGATATTCCCTTATTTATGTTTTTTAATAATTTTTGAAGAAATAAAGTGATAATTCTGACTGATAATTATTTCACCTGTATCCAAGTTTTAAAGTTTACAATACAGTGCTTCTATTTTAAAACTCTATAATTTAAGTTTTGTATGCTGCTTTTCCAATGTTTTCTTTAAGACTTGGTCGATTATCCCAGCAGGTAAGATAGTGGAAACGAGTTGTTGAAATAGTTAGTGAAAATCTTAATAAATAATGATTATTTAGTACAATAATCACTGAATGGTGCGATTACGTTTATTTAATAAGTATCCACCGTACTTTTCATATTTTGCAGAAACGTTTTATGTGGATAAGTACAGATAAGCTAAATACTACTTGATCCCTATTATATGGGGCAGACCTTTGCAGAAAGTTCATAAAGTAACTACAATGAACTAAGCTAATACTGACATGTGTAAGTGATCTGCCATTCGTCACATAAAACATAGGACAACAACACAGAAAGCAAATCTAACACTTTGGCAGTCTATGTATGCACCAGGCTTAAAACGAACTAATAAGTGAAAATTCGAATATGAGTGCGTGCCATTTGAACTGTTTTCATGTCACGCACGTCGCTTAGCTCGACACATTGACAACCACAAGCAAGAGATATACAACAAACGTCCTTTTGTATATCAGTCTCCTTCGTACATTTCTGGTTCTTCAATAGAACCTGAAAACCGATAGAATCAATACAGAAACTATACTCTTTCATTCTGTAACTATGCAACTGCAAATTCGTCATCCAATGATAGTTACGTAATGTAGTTCATAGAAGTCAAAAATGTATGCAAAGGAACGCTATGTTAATGTATAATTACAGTTCTTACTCGAGAAAAGTAAATTAAACCTTTTGTTACGAAGTGAATGAAAAGAAAATATTTTTTATTTTTGTGTCGTTTCAATTTCCTGACAAAGATAGCATTTTCCTGAAATATATAGATTAAAAAGGAAGTAACGACTCTGATATTTATATCTTCTGTTAGAGTAGTTATACCTTTTAGCGAAAGGAAATGCAGGCTCAGTGAACGATTCCTGAGTTGTTCTGCTATTAAAGAGGTTCAACAGCGAATCATCTATGCAATATTCTTATTGATTAATTGACAGTCGTGCAACCTGTTTCATCAATTACATGGACGACTCAATGCCAGTCCATATATATATATATATATATATATATATAAGTAATAGCGTTTATTTGTACTACTGGCCACTGGCCTTGATATATATCCATACGTCATGCAGTACAAAAGGGTGTTTGAGTATGTAACAGAAAGAAATAAAGTCGCATCTATTTGAAATGCTACATTTGCAAGTAATCAGTTACTATGCATGTTTTTCTGCTGATGTGAAATGCAAATGTATATTACACAGAAATCACAACGTATAGATGAAGAGAACCCTAACGCCTGCAAGAAGCAAACAGGCGTTTTGTGATATTGATCTAGTGTCTAAATAACATGAATTGATGATTAGATCTGTTTCTCTAATCTTCAAGGCTTTTATAGTGATCAATGATAATTAGTCATCAGAATTTTTCTAGTATCACTTTTTATAAAATACCAAACTTTTTCTAAAGTTGGATTTTTATATACAAAGGTGGGTAAATATTTTCTTCGTAATTCTCCATAGAGCGGACAAGCAGTTATAAAATTCAATTCATTTTCGATATCATGATTACAGATTAGACACAATCTTTCTTCATAATATTTTAATATCTTCTTGTGTTACCTCTGAATTACAAGTTCCCCACTCTGAGCAATGATTATGTAACAAAAATCGCTATCTCCTAGCAATTCTAGATACTTTTGACAAGTGAATTCTGTTCTCAGTGGCCTATAGAAACGCAGTCTTTCCATTGACCTAATCTCATCCTGCAGCTTTTGCCTAAAAATATCTTCACATCTCTGACTAAACAATCTGAGAAATGTATGTTTCATCATTTTGGCATTCAATACACCAAACATTTCCAAACCCATACGTAGATAGAAGCTTTTAAACAGTATTAGTCCAGCAATCACAATTTTCCCCCATCTTAGCTGCAAATTGTAGAATTGTTTAAGATACCCGTCTTCTGGCATTTTTAGAATTCTAAGCCAACATTTCAAAATACGTTTATATCTTATACGCTGCATACTAATTCTTCCTAATTCATTATATACGTATGTATTTGAAGCAGATTTAGACGTTCCAAGAATATATTTTCAAAATAACAAATGAACTTTCCAATAACATTGGCTTCATAAACTCCCAAATCTCAGCTCCAAGATTGGGAGCTATCTTCGAATAGATGAAGCAGTACAGTTACAGGCAATTTTCCAAATTTTGAAAACTTTACTTCTAAATATGCGAATCCTAGTTTGAAACACTTTAAAATCATTTATAAGCAGACCCAAATGTACTCTATGCGTCACAACGAAAAATGCCAGAATTACGTCAAAGATGACAGTGCATGCTTCCATTTGTTGATTAAGGACGTATTAGAAAATAATAATTTATCTCAGAGATCTATCATGATCCTAAGATCCAAAACGCAAACACTTTAGAATATACTAAATAAATACTTAGCTATCCAGCAAAAGATTTCACTATTTCTGCTTTGTACGCACTTTGGAAGCAAATTTTCTGTTTTGTAGTTGTTTTTTCTATTGTTGGTGTTGTTATTGTTGTTTTCAAATACGGCATGCAATATCATAAGCCAATTTTCTCCCTAAATGTTTTATTTGTATCTCTTCAACCTTCAGGCAATAAATGTCTCAAGCTGTTCTTTTGTTTCTTTGAATGAAATTGGCATGACTGGCGGTCATAAAGCCTTTCTTTGATTCAGATTACAAGCTATAGCTATTTAGGTCTTTCTTTCATCGTGAAACATTTGTAACCAAAGCATATTATTAATGGATATAACAGGCTGGTTACACGATCTGCCCGAATTCTTGCCAACTCTACCTAACTAGGTTGTGGGATATTCATTTCAGGACACTTTTAGAAATGCATCTTTTGAAAAACTACTCCTATCGACCACGCGTAAAGACCAAGGTATCTATTCCATATTTTGAAAGATAATACGAACGAATATGTCAAAGAGGCGTTTGTATTACGGCAAGAGTTCAATACGTTGATAACCACCATGCCATGATATTTACAATAATCTATAATTTGATACGTAATTGTTCGTTGTGAGCCAGACATCACGCTGCAATTCCAAGCTTAAGTACAAGCTGCTATATTTATCGAGTAATCTGTTGGGCAGTTTGATTTAAATAATTGACCTACAGTTTGCTGCCGTTATTCCCCTGAACAAGACGACATACGCTTTTTAATATCTTGCTGAGTTCAAAATTAGGAATGATACATGATTTGCATTAAAAAAAAAAAAGAAAATAGAATAGCAACATTTAAGAAAACAAACCCAAATAAAAAACAACCCAAAAATTAAAAAACAAACAACCAAAACACAAACATTGAAGATGCAAACAGTGTTTACATAATTCCACAGGTTGAAGAAATATTTTATTGATATTTTGTTTTTCTGTCATGCTTAAGAGATATTTCAACATTCACGGCCATACTACGTTCTTTTTTTTAGTGCAGCGCATGTTTGATTTCCTCGCACATGTTGATGTAATAATAGCAGTTTTGTGCATTGGCACCTTGGCTAAAACATAGGAGCCATTAAAACAAAGACCGCCCCATTTATTGTAAACCATGTGGTGCGTTACTATCAAGACTCACTGCCGTCACGGTTTGTACAATTATGACCACTTACATTAGGCGAATATAAAACTATTAGAACGCGAAAATAAATATTTCATGCCGTCGGTTTGTTTGACATTTTATGACTTTGACATTTTAAGAAGGCTGAAAAGAAAGAAACATAAAAGCATGTCTATGTCATAAAACTTCTTATTTTGTTCATAGTATCATGCACTGGAAAAACCTTTAGTCTTTACTCAGAGATTGCAGAAGACATAATTGCATCACGAGGGTTCGAAGCGCCCTGGGCAATGTTATTTAGTGCCAACAGAACATTGTTACAGAGAATAGCTTTTATGTCAGTTTCCAACCTCCCTCCCCACCTTCCAGATATAAGTTTTGTGGAATATCACCCCCGTTAACATAAGCTGAAGGTGAGTTACTATGAAAATGTTAGCTGTCACAAAAGTTCCCGAGGGCAAAAACTTTGTCCGGTGCCCAGGGGAATTTGACCCCACAACCCCCATCACCGCCATTCATAAGATGCCAATTAACAGCTCATTCACAAATAATGTGTCAAATGGAAGAGTGGAGTGTAGCCAATAATGGTAGGTCTCTAATGTTTAGGACTAAAGTAGGTATATATAAACATAATGAGGAGATAGAGATAAAAAGAGAAGAAATTATATAAAAAAAATACTCGCAGTGACCTTAATTAGAACCGTAAACAGCTTGTTAATTGTTTATCACGGTAAACGTAATTTTAAATAGATTTGTCAATTAGGTAATTAAGCATATTGGAAGGATAAGGGTTATAGAAAACCAAACCAAATCAAATCAGTCAAACAGTAAACATTCAGGATATTGGTTTAAACGGACTAATGACTTGGAAAAATGTTAAGTAAACAATAGCAATAGGATCGGATTCGTCGTGAGAATAAGATTGGTAATTTAAACTCTTATGTTCCAATTTATATATATATACTTGAACTATATCGAAGATTGTAATTTTCAATTTCAGATCAACGTTAGATTTCGGTATCAGAATATAGCTTCGAAATGTGACAATTTATTTATTAAAGGTGATACCCGAACGATATGAAGAAAGAAACATATTTGCTTTATAGGGGAAAGTCTTCCCAACTTTGTATAACTTGCCTTCTGGGTCCTTGAAAAGGTTTCGCTTACTCCACTTCCTTCCGTTATTGTCATTGTCGTGTCATTCCAACTTTCATGGCATTGTACAAATAATTCTGGATAAAAAATGTTTAAGAATAACGGAAAGAATTTTTTTTTTAAAAAAAAGAGCAATACACAACTTGCCAAAATACCAAACCTTTAATCTATATGTCGACTTTGTAAAGTTATTTATTTGTGAAGAAAATATAAATAATATTCTTTCTTTGTCAATTGTTTATTTTATTTTAAAATTTGGATTACATATTTGTATCCATACTTGTTATTTGCATGCTGCCATGTGGAAGTATTACCTATGAATCCAATATTTCAGTTATTCTAACTCAGTCTGAAAGCATCCAATGGATTTCAGATTTGGCTAAAGTTGATTGCAGTTTATTTTGTCGTAAATATTCAATTTCTTCCAACTCAGTATGTAAAAAATAATTTTTTTTTATTTTTTTTTTTTTTTGCTGTTAGATGGGGAAAGTAAACTTTCTTCTATAACACAAAAATGTTTCGTTGTGCATATGACGGATTATTTTGTAGCTCGGGACGTTTTGTAACATCTTATGCAACGGTTGTAAACTGTCCAAAAAAGAGATGTTCAAATTCATACACCATTGCGTACAAACAAATGACATATTGTATTAGGTTCTACAAAGCAGAACACATGTACGTTTGAATTAATTATTTTGGTCATGGTATAGATACTTTAAGCAATGCTCTGATTTACAACTTCAGGATTGTGTTGTCAGTCGGTCAGTGTCAGTAAAGGTTTGGGGTCTGCTTTATCAGACTAATCTTCTTCACGTGCGTAAATGTTTCATATTTTTCTCCGAAAGTCATTTACCTAGTGTAAGGCATATTTTGTTTATATGCACATGCTAATACACACAGAACAGATTTGTGAAAAGTAAAATCACACAGTGGTTGTACTATTCAAGCATTTGGTGATAATTATTTTGATGTTTCTTGATTGGAGAAGACTTATGCCGCACCTGGCATATTTAAAAAAAATAAAACATAAATATAAATATTCCGGCCTTCATGTATATCGTTTACCCATGATACTTGACATATTTAGCGATCCCGGAAGGCCGAGTGGTCTAAAACGCTATCAGTTACCGATCACTGCAATCTCACCTCTGTCCGCGTGGGTTGGAGGCTCAGGTTCGATCAATGTGTGCAGGTGAGAAAGCCTGCCAATAGCTTCCCGTGGGTCGGTGGTTCTTACCGGTGTTTTCCATGCTCTTCCTCGAGTAGTTTTACTGTCCGCCATGTATAGCCTATCGCATGGTGAATAACGGCGTTAAACGCAGAATAGCAACCGATGGAATTATAGTCTTCATTATTTTCTGAATTGAACTGTTTGGGAAGAAAAAAAAATAACACTAATATGTAGAGTTTTAACACTGTTCCGAAAATTATTAGCGTTACCATTGTCATGCATAATCACTTTTCTGTTGTCAGCGGATACCTCATTTTTCATTATCAGAAACAAAATTCAACAATGCATAAAGAAAATACAAATGGTACACGACAACAATGACCGAGACACGTCACAGTCACAAAGCGAGAGAACTTTTATTCACGGAAACATGATCTCTAGCTGCCGGCTGACAAGGAGAGATAAAAATAACTGCTTTAGAATGAAAACTGGTCTTTCCCGCGTCGCAAATGTGAGAGTCTGACGTCAACATTATGTCAAGCGTGCTATCCTGTGTTATCGGCGAACGTGATGTGGCATCACCAAAGACGACTGATGAAATGAAGTCTTGCTTTATGTATCTGAATGACGTTATAAAAACAATTACGTTCTCGTATCCTCCGCAAAAGAAAAGAATAAAAGAAAAACAAATGGAAACACAACCCATGCAAGCTAATAATATAATAATAGATTTATAAAGAATCTATTTGTAAGTTATTTACTGACCTAAAATAATAATAATAATAATAATAATAATAATAATAATAATAATCATAAGCACCAGTCGTTATCAATTTGCAGAAGACTTAATTGTTCAAATTTTTGATCAGAATATTTCAAAAGACATGAATAGCTAAACATTTATAAACATTAAAACAAAAATAAAAATTATCAGAGAAAACTGTATAATACTAATTTAGGTTCTATTGTAAAGAACATTTATGTCTTTCATCTTTACGGTTCTTTGAATAAAGATACAACCTAGTAATGGTTTAAATATAGCAATCGTGCATGTTTACTGACTTTATATAGCAATCGAGCATGTTTATTGACTTTATTCATGTTTCTTAATCAGCATTTCCATTTAGTATGTGTGCCCTCTTCGATGTGGAAATACTCTTGGCTAAAAATAAGTTTTGAAAATTGCGTTTAAAAATGAAGACGATTTGGAAGTCGTTGGCAACACCGACTGACCATCGAATCAGTCATGCTTCTGTTATGGAGAGAATGCCTTTGTATTCTTCGTAGAAAGTATTTCATATGTATGTGTGTATGTATGTGTACACACACACACACACACACACACAC
>JAECUM010034400.1:0-34041 GCA_016617855.1 Megalonaias nervosa
ATATATATATATAATATAATATAATATAATATAATATAATATAATATGTAATGGAGTCCTTTTTATATAATATAATATAATATAGTATAATTTGTAATGGAGTCCTTTTTAAAGAACTGAAGGTATCTAATGCTTTTCCAAACCCTTTTAAAACTGCATTTGTTAAACTGTTCCTTTTAAAGAGCTGCAAGTCATCAAGAACTTTACCGTCTTCCTGAATGCAAAATACACAATCGCAGTAATGAGAACAATAAAATCAACCTGGAAACTCTGAGTTTCCATATTGAAATTAGTTTTAATCAGTGTAATTGCTTTCGCGCATTCTTATAAACAATAAAGCGAACGAGTCTCTTTCTCTCGCAATAAAACAGATCCCACAGAATCAGTCAGATATATAAAGGAAACACTTCATCATCTATAAACGTTAATGCAACTCTGCAGGGGACATGGAATTCGGTGTCTAATTGTCTTTGCAGTTGCCGTTAGTGTGGCGTGATGGATTGAGAATAATGCTGGTGAAAATCTTTCTTTTTAATGAAGTGATATCCATTTTTGACGATCTTGCCTAGCATTTGCTTTATACAAGTTTTCCAATCAAAGCGACGTATACATCCTTTTGAATGCCCCCTTATGGGTTTCTGTCGTTCGAAGATGTACCCGGGTTTTCACGTTGCATTACCTAGTTATTGCTTTTCAGGGTATAGTTTTAAATGTAAATGTGATGATATACTGTTCTAAGTATTTGGCTTTTAAGAGAATGCTTGAATTTACTAACAGTTAGGTCGCAAGTGAGACTTCAGATCCGACCTGAACTATTGGAACACACACACACACACACACACACACACACACACACACACACACACACAGACACACACACTCACAGACACACACACACACAAAGGTTGGAAAGCACATAATCATTCTAGTTCCATATTAGACTCGGGGAATCTATGACCAGAATCTGTTGTTGTGTTCAGATATAATTTGAGAGGAAGTATTTAATAAAATTATTATTTGGAATTACAAGTGTGCTCATTGATATTTTGGACTAAATAACTAGTTTATGATTACTGAGAAGGCCTTCAAATACATTGCGTCATTATGGTACATCAGGAAAATGAAGACTGTTGGAATTCGTTCAGAGCATTCTTTACTTTTGGACTTGTGATAGGACATTAGGATTAATCGGGATTTAATTCATAATACTGTTAGTATCGCTTAAGGTTCCAATTTGTAACTTAGAGAAATACATTATTATTGATTTAGCTCAAGTTGTTGGATTTCGCTTCTTTCTGTTAAATAGTTTAAGTCAAAGACTTGTCACAATATATATGTTTAGGCGAATATATGACGATCTATTGTTCCATGTATATGTACACTAAAGTATAATCTTGTTGATAGAGGCAATAGATGTCGAAATTGCACACATATAGTTCTGTCGGAAATATCGACACTCCTTCATCTGGCAACTTTCCTTGCTTACAGGTGTATTCTGAATCACACGTTGTACACTTGCATGTAAACAAGAGGTTAACCAATTACCGCAGACCTTTTAGCGACGTGCATTTCTGCATATGTTTCCCGCAACCATAATTTTTGTTCTTGTGATTGCTGATCTAAAGAGAGCGTAGAAAAAGGTACGTTTATATTCGATAAAGAATGAATAACACTTATCTTTAGTCCGAGTATAAGAAATAGGAATCTGATTTTGCAGCTGGGATTTAGTTAATTGATCAGAGGGATAAATAATGTCAATTATCTATATAATGACATTGTAAAGGCAACATCCGTTGCCCTTATATTTGATACATTTTCTATCTTAATGCATTGTAAACAAAAACAGAACAATATGTGGATAATCTGCAGCAACAAAAGCCTGTAATGATTATAGTTACAGAAGGAGGATTATCTTTAAGATTCATAGAAATATTGAAAATATTTGTTTTAAACTATTTTAGTGTAAAGAGGTTAAATTGATTTTAGAACGTCCTTACTGAAATCAAAATATATGGCTGAAATTCAGCACACTGTTGCAACAATTTGCATGAACATAATCCAATTATTTAAATTTTCTTTTTTAAACCAACCTTCCATATCTCCATGCAAATAGTATCTTCTCGTGTTTCCACTACAAGTGAACAGCGTTGCTCAGTTGATCTCTTGCTACGAAATTTTGAATCCAAATTTACCCTGCACCATCGCCGCTCAGTAAGCGCTTCTGCTGTCTGGCCATTTATTATCCGGTTTTGGATATTATCCCTATGACGACCAACTCTGAGGTCAGGTCTGTATGTTAAGAGCAACAAAGTAACTCCAAACACGTAGCCCGGTTACTTTGTTTATTTTTATCATTTACTAAGGCTAATGTAAATATTTACGCACCTTTCCATTTCTTTTTACCTTGTTCTAGAAACGGAAATGATCAAGGATATACTAAATGTACAAAACTAAGTCATATCATTCATTGATGTACAGCTTCTAACTGTCGCCAATGGGTTCCTAACACTTCTGATATATTGGCCTTTCAAAGCAAACTGAAGCACTAGATGTAATCGAGCAGACAGACTACAACTGTCA
Source organism: Megalonaias nervosa (assembly GCA_016617855.1). Lineage (NCBI taxonomy): Eukaryota > Metazoa > Mollusca > Bivalvia > Unionida > Unionidae > Megalonaias > Megalonaias nervosa. The sequence continues at coordinate 2,581 of JAECUM010034400.1, forward strand.
TTTTCTGCTTGCTGGAACAGCTCATTTCAGTAAAACCCATGATGTCTGCATCGAATATTTGCAGTGTCTAGTTTAATATTTCTAAAGCAAATTAATGAGAATAAATAGGAAGAGTTCTTACATACATGTGTTCAAAGATATGTAAATCCAAAATTTTCGGAATTACTGAGATTATTAAAAAAACCGTGAACTACCTCGCATATGCTTCTTGTAAACTTGTAGACTCGCCCATGCAATATGGCGACCATGATGCTGAGGAAACTCCCATTTGGCTCGATACGCCAGCAAGTTGACAGTGATTGGGACCCCCTGACGACAATATGATCAGAACTTAGAAGTAAATGAATGAAAGGACTAAGCTTCGTGCACTTTTTATATCCTTGACACCTGTTATTTTTAAACTCGTTGTGTGTGTGTGTGTGTGTGTGTGTGTGGAAGCAAACGGAAGAGTGTACAAATACTAAACTATATCTTTTGATCGTAATTTAAACGCAGCATCATTATTTGTAAAAGTAAAAGATGCAAATATGAGTGTTAGCAAAGCGTAAAATTGTTCATGCTTATAGGCGCGCTGCCGTTGTCGAATCTTCAGTTTCAGGGGTGCGTAGTTTTGACGTTGTTTAACCTGGACCCCTGGGTTCCCATGCTGCTCTGCACTCGAGGCCTGTCACGCATCACTGAATGGCCAATACCGGTTGAGAATTTCAAGATGGCGGAACACTACAAAAAAATTATTTTGGCTACAAAGAAATAGCGTTAAGTAGGTTATTTCCAGTCGTGTCACCACAAAACTTTTCGCTGCATTAGTCTCAAAACTGTGAATTAAAGAAGTAATGAGTTTTTGTTTAAAGTATCAATATAATTTTCGTGTAGGGAGCATCATGGGTGGCCAGGGTACAAGGCTATACGTTGTCAAGCTCTTCAATTTCCGAGGAAAGCAAATATTGCATCTTGTTCGCAATCTCATAATGCTTAAATAGAAGTGATCGATTTGGAAATAAAACCACCAAAAAACCCTCACCAAAACAAAACACCAGAATATATAAAATTTGACGAAAAACACCACATATTGACGATAAATATATTCATCCAAATGCATGCACAAATGTTCGGTGAGTTTATTAAATAGAACTTGGGGAACACTCTAGGAACCAAACAATTCGCTAAACAGTGGCTGACGGACGTATCCGAAGCCAGACGAATACTATTAAACAACCAAGACATATGACTGCTATTTACCTTATAACCTAATTTGCTTCAGACAGAGAAAGAAATATGATCAGTAAGCCAGAGGAAATCAAAATTTGTATGCCATTTCTGTCCCTCGCGTATTATCTTGGTGTCAGCAATGCCTGGAACGCATTACTGACGTCGACTGAACACTGTTTCTAGATTGTAATTGCCTGCGTGAATTAATTTCATCGACAAAGGGGAGATAGTTGCACTAACTAAAATCAAGGGGTTTCGCTCGTTAAACTCTAGTATAGTTGCTTTTTGGCATTTAGCCTTTGACATTTGTATCTGTATACCTATGTTCCAATTATTTTCAATATTGTTTGACAGATATTGTATGAATGTTTCTTTTACTTGGAACGCCACTATCCGATAGCGTATACTAGCATTTTGATTAATAAACATGTTCGTTTGGAAATCATGAATATGAAAGGTAGGGATTAGCACCGTCTTGTTCTGATAAGGTGTCTTAATATTATGCTTGAAACACCAGTATACTGTTTACCATCTCCATGGAAATTTTGGAGACTCCAAAGGAAAATTGCACGGAAACCTTGCAGGATTTGACAAAAGGAAAGGTCAAAACACCCCTATTAGTGTAAGTCAGCATAATAGGAGAGCTTTGTACTTGCACTAATTATCGAGAGTGTTGACAATGCCTGGAAGTCTCGCCAAGATCGGAGTAAGAATGTTGCTACAATATAAATGTCAGTGTTCATTAGTCTCAAACATTGACAGGAGAAACAATTGTGGCTAGAGGGTAGGAGCTGTAAATATTGCATACACATTTTGTTTGCCTACATTCCAGTGTTATGGGTATTATCCGCTGATTTCGTGGAGGAGCACTCGAATATATGTATACGGGAATCAAGAAGATATATACGAAACTGCATATACGTGTTTTGTTTTAAGTCAGAGGAAAGAACATAGATACATTGAAGCCGGCAAGTCGAAACATATGCATGAGTCATATCAAACAAGTTTATTTCTCCCAACTAAGAACACAAAGCGAGTGAGCTTTTGTTTCTTAATTACACGGAACATCATTTATACTTTTGAATATATAGTATAATTATAAGTATAAATATATATAGTAATTATGGTATGAATGAAATTCAAAACGAATTTGGAATTATGAAAGTTTGATTCACTGCGTCTAAAAATGTGGACGAAAGGACGTCAGAGAGAGAATACAAAAGTATGTTCAATATGGATATATCGTACGGAAATATGGACCTAACATCGGTATCGAATGTCTGATCATGCATGCAAGACTATATTGCTTATTATGTATAACAATATTGTACGTACGTAATTGTATCTCACAGGAGAACATTTTTTCATGTTGATTGCCCAAAAAACATTTTAATTTGAGAAGAATATCCGTATATGTGAAAAGTTAGAAAACGATATTATCTGCATGAATAAGGAAGTAAAATATTTTAATGCATTAAGTTCAATTTGTTCTGTATAACGTTTAAAATTGTATTTCCATTTCTCAGAGTAAGTTATTTTTGTGCATTATGCTTAATTTGTATGATGCTATATTGTTAAGATATATGTTAATGCAAAAAAAAAAAAAAAACCACATGGAGTTTGTTGAGTTTTATTTTTTGTAAAGATGTTAGATTGGTTCAAACGTATCTGGTCATTATCACATTTACAAGTCCCAATTCAAGCAATATGTATCACTCAGTGTTAAACCTGTAAAATTATGCTGCTTGAAAAACGTGATCAGTTTGTAAATGAATTGATTCTAGTCATTCCATGTTTAGAAACACTATATAACTGGTGACCCGATATGCAACATTCATATCCGATCTCTAAAAGAAAGAGAGTTAGCATAGACGGAAATTTATTTCTAAAGTTGATCATGCCATTAAGGATGACTGTTTGTGGAATGTAGGACTAATTAAGTTTTAATTTTAATGAATCAATTTAATACATTTGTACATAACCAACGATTCAGGATCCAAACTCCCCCCAAAATTTTGCATTGGTTTGCATTTTCGTTATCTAATCTTGGTTTATCATTAAGTGGAAAAGTATGAGAAAAAGTATCCTGTCACTAACTGTCATTACATATCCTGTGTCCAATTGTCATTACATATCCTGGCACTAACTGTCCATAAATTAATAACTGAATGAGTATTTAAACATCACATATAAAAAGGTTGAAGATCATATAGTCCTTTTATTACTTTCATAAAGAAAGTAGTATGTTCCTGACTGCAGTGTTCAGTATGACACGGTATGATATAGTTATTGAGATAACATTGTTTTTCTGCAATCGAAACCCTGCAAGGCTGATATATGGCAGGTCGTAAATTGCTACCGATTTCCCTAGGTGTCGTATAAGTTTCGTTGAATTTATCATTTTCTTTCAAATAACAGTTTTTGCGATTCGTATATTTGCATTATTTAAGAAGAAACCGAAGTCGTAAATTCATGTTACATCCAATTTGTTACGATACACCTAAGCTAAAAGTAATATATTGTTGACGTAATAATGTTGTTGTTGTGTTGGGTTTAGTGTCATTTCTCAGCGCAGTATAGACTATACATGGCAGTCGGTATAATTGATGGAAGAATGACCCGGAAGAACCCGGGTAAGAACCATCGACCCTCAGGAAGTTAATGGTAGCTTTCTCACCTACCCACATTGGCTGAGACTAGAACCCACGCGGACAGATGTGAGATGGCAATGATTGGTAAAGGCGAACACTTTAGACCACTCGGACAGACTACACATCATATTGCATTGATCACATCATTTCGAGATGCGCAGTGGTGTTAATTTTACAAAGCGGTCTATAATAATGGAACTGAGAGGTCTGGCCAAAGTGGACAGTTAAGAAGGTACAGATAGTGTTAAAATTCATTATTAGTAACGTAGAACGTCGTATGTTAGACCCGCCACAGTGACCCTAAAATATCAGGGACCCGTTTAAACGGGTTACTTTATATATGATTGTATATAAGAGTGTAAAAGACGATTCAAAATGCATTATTTCAATATCAACGCAGAAATTAGAATAAATTTCTCTTTTTTAACTTGTACCAAGATTACATTGATGGGCGTAGTTATAAATTAGTATATGATCCATATTTCTGACACCCATTTTCTCTTATGGATCTTCGGCTAAGGTTTCCCGACACCCTGTCGCGGCAGATCAGATAAATTAAACTGCGATGAAATAGATGGAAGGTCCAATTTTCTTTCCTGTGGTTCTAATCTTTCTTCTCCATACATTTTTAATAAGAGATTAGGAAGCCAACATCTTGCTTTAATTAGAAAAAAATTCCTTTCCAGAACGACAAGTTCCCAGACACGAACGTTTTCACATTTACATTTACACATGGTGGTGTAATAAATGAAAGGTCCAGCGACCTATCGCCTATGTCAGAGTGTGCAGTCGTCGCATCTTGAACCTTGCTTAACTATTTATATTTGCTTACAAACTAAAAATCTGTATGTTCATTCCATAGAACCTGTTCGTCTGATAATATCATTTCATATATAATACGATACTGGTTTTTAATTTCTCGACATTCATAGTCGTTTTTGTCGATGTATATATACAAGTGTTTTAAGATCGTAAATTACCGACGATACGACGCTTTCAAACATGCGGCATGGGTCCAAACAGGTTTATATAGGTAAAATTTTCTTCCAACAATGCCTCTCGCATAAGATTACTGCAGGTGTGGTCTTCTCATTTTCTCTTAGAATATCAGATGAAAAGTATACACATTTCCTTATGTTGAATAAAAGGTTGGCAACATCCGTTAACACAACTTTGAGGGCTGCTCTTTCCAATAAATGTTTAGGGTCATTACCTTTCCACTGGAGTCAGATATTACAAAGTAACTGTATATTCAGTTATAATATCATCCAATAACCCATCTGAAAACTGTGCAATCAATATTCGAACGAAAGATGCCTTCCAAAGGGGTTTTAACATCGATCATGTCAGAAATCCAATATTGACTAAACATTTTCTAAAATCTTTCAACTTGTATTGTTAACCCAATTTAGACCTTGACACAAAATGAATTGGACAAAATAAACATGCATTAGCTGTTCTTTGTCATATTTATTTGGCAGTGCTGGTTTCGCCATTTGTTAAAGTATTTGCAATATCGGTGTCAAGAACAAATAAAATTCCAGTTTTAGACATGATAATAATCATAGAAGTAAAATTATGCTATTGAAATAAAATGTTCATTGTGTGAAATGAATATATTTACTAAATTCTGTCAATTTCATCGCATCAAACAACACAGATTTCCGTTGATAAAATGTTTGTATTGTATACTGTTTGCTATCTGTGGTTTATGAATTTAAAGGAGACTTGCCTTGCCGACACACAAAATAGCACATAGAAGTCTAGGGGCTGTGCAATAAAAAACTAATCTTCCTTCAGTACCAATGTTCTACATGGAGTAGCAAATTATTCCCCAGTGATAGCACAGTACATTAACTTCGATTGTTTTATTGACTCTACGGAAGGATAAATGGTTCTGCTATGGATATTACTGATTATTAACCTTTGTTTGAAATGGACTGTTGAAAGGATGTGTTTGGAGCTTGTATGGGATAATTATATTGCAGGCCCATAATACCATTCCTGAATATTTATGACACGTCGTAAAAATGTATACTTAATGACTTCGAACTACATTTGTTTCCACCAAACCTGATTTTCATATAGATGTAATGATGCAGAACGAATGTCCGTACTCACTGATCTCTTCAAACCAAAGAGTCACACATTGGATAGAAATGTTGCTGGTTTTTCCCATAGTTATTTGCATCAAAGTTTATAAACATAACACGTCAAGTGTACCAAGAAGAAACTAATAACGTTGAGAACCCAATGTTTCATTGTGTACACTCAAGAAATGAAAGGCCTAATGTTAAATTGCTATTGAACATGGATATATGCACTAAAGACAATTCTGTAATTGGTATAAAACCTCATGCATTAAACTATTGCAATTTTGATGTTTTCAAAATTTAAGCCGTTATCTAAAAGATAGAGAAGACTTTGTATTCTTTGTATGATTTTTCAAAAACAATATTCATGATGACGTTTTATGAATAACAAATGACTATTAAAATGCTTGCAGTGATATTAATGTTCATGGTTGATACACAGGTGGTTCATGAGGAACATACTGCATGGATTGAAAGCATGAAAACTTAGAAATATGACTGTCTGGACGCAAAATTGTAGTATTTACACTTAATGAATTAAACCAAAAGCAATAATCTTGTAAACAATATATATCCTTTTATTAGGACCTAAAGCAAAAGTGTCAGTCATTCAGACTGACAGTGCAAGTACGCGGTGTAAAGTAAGTAAAATGCGTATAACTTACCCAAATTTAAGAAGATGATATACGTTGTAAAACGTTGTGAAAGATGGATATATGCAAATCGACAGGTTCATTTGGTAAGAAAGCACAATTTTTCTTTTTAATTTTTAATGAAGATGTATTTGGCTATTATATTTAACACGTATGACCGGCGAAGCGAATTCGTTTGAATACATATTTTGCTTGTTTATTTATGAAATCCGCATATATCTTCAATTTATACGAATCTGTGCCTGGCTGTTTTCAGCGTATGTTTATAAGAACCAAAAAGGATTCGATACTACTTGTTTTTGAGTTTCTAATCAAAGACGCCGATTAAACAAATATCATAACCCGGAATATTGACTGAGAACATGGATAGCGTACTAAATATGCTAAGGACCATTCACTATATTTTCGGTATAATATGTTTATGCACTTATTATAAACAAGAGTACATGAAAGAACCAAATATAAAGAAGGAAACGGCTTGTTCGTATATTTGTGTATTGTGATATCACAAAGTTACCTTAACGTTAATTGAATAACTTTGTTTCTTTGCTGAAGGTGGGATGTTTTTTTCCGTATTATATGAAACAAAGTGTACAGTTATATTAGTTTATAAGTTAGGTCTAACAGAAAACAATATACACCCTGACGTGCCGACGCATAATGCGTCGCAGATCAGATTATATGCTGTTCGTTCCACTGATTACTCCTACCAAACCGCATTACGTTTGCAGCTGGACCCTACTTATAAGCAAATATAGTGGTAGTTGTCAGACACTGCAATGCTAGGCAGAATTGCACCATAAGCACTGATTCGTTTCCCGGATGGGGTCCCATTAGTCAATAATTTTGTAAAAGGTGTATCGTTTCGTGTATATAATAATTATCTGAATAAATGTTAATACAACACGTATGATTTATAGGCTACAAATGTCTATACAATGGAACATTACCAGTAGAAATGGCAATAACTGGAATTTTGCACTACCTAGAAAAAAGAACAATTAACCCCGAAGACACATTAAAAGTCTTCTGTTCCTGTTACATCATATAATCTCAAAGACAAGAAAACAGCAACAGTGATACAGTAAATCAGACACCTAATCATCGGCCAATGTTTACTAGTAGACATGTTTGTCTTGCTGGTCATAGACAAGAAGGGCTTCTAGAATGGTCTGTTGTCCATCGTCTATCGTCCATTCATCCCATGGCCTAGTTGATTCTAAATGAAATTCGTGATAGTCAGACATCTTGAAAATCTTGATAACGCTACTCCTCCTGAATGATATCTTATACACTAAAATAATTTTTATGACGTATATTTGTTTCTAAAATGGTGGCGATCCAACATCGGGTATATGCGACAGGTCATACATGTTGACAATTTTGTTATCGCTACTCTTCCCGAACTGATGGCCATATCAACATAGGGTTTTCACTCGACGACTTCAAATTATGTTTAGTTGGTCCCAAGTAAAAAAGGTACCGACCTGATGCCCTATGTTGCCGCCATAGCAGCCATCTTGAACAAGTTTTGTTATCGCTACTCCGTCTTAGTGTATCGTCCTTTCAACCATGAATTTTCCAGTAAAAGACATATTGTGATGTGTAGTTGTTAATCAATAAAAACGATGCCGATCTGAGATTCCCTTTGGGCTCCAAGGCAGACATATTAGAAATCTTGTTATTACTAATCCTCCTGAATAAATAGTTTCATTGTCATGGGGTTTTCTCTGAAGGACTTCTTATGGTGTCTAGTTGGTTCTAATTGAAACTGATTCTTATCTAACATCAGTTATGGCCACCATGGCTGCCATCATCAAAATCATGTTATGACATTGAATTTGAACGAAAAGTCATACTGAAGTTGGAGTTTCACCTCAAGAGATGTCTAGTGGATCACGAATGAAAATGGTGTCTATCAGACTTCCAGTGTGGCCGCCAAACAGCCATCTTGAAAAGCTTGTTATTGCCGTTCATAAACGGAATGTCATATATTTAAATTATTGTTATTTTATCTCCTCTCCAAATCAATGGAAATATACTTCTTATGACACCTTGTTAGTCCAGAATGAAAATGGCCAGTCGTACATCGAATATAGTGGATATTATGACTGTCTTTAAATTCGCATTGTTACTACTACCACTGAATGGATGATAATTATGACATGTGATTTTCACCATAAGAATTCTAACGATGTACACTTTGTCTTAATGAAAATGGTGCCAGTCTAACATACAATATGTGCAGTCCAGCTGATTTGAACAACCTGATATCACTAAAGTAATTCAGAGATAGTTTCAACACAGGAGAGTTATAATGAAGAAATGATGTTATCTTGAATTCTTGGAAAGTCTTTACGCCCAGTAGAGTATGAATCCCTTCGAGGGCATGTTGTTTTGTTTTTTTTTTAAATGTAGCTACTGATGAATAAATGGCAGGGACTTGATATTGCATTCAGTTACAGTTCTGGCTCATATATTTCGATATTTTTAAATACAGAGAAGATATCTTAATCTCTTCTTATTGTGGCCATCTTCAAACAAATCAAAATACCATCGAGTTTAATTAGAGTTACATACTATAAGACTGTTATAACACTAACTGTCACTAAATGTATAAAAGAGTAACAGTTTCATTAAGGAAGCGTGCGCTCGCAACGATGAACGTACTGTCAGATTGCTTTGCGTTTTCAAATTATGATGGTATGAGGCAATGACAGGCGATAATTGTTCTTTAGGTTATTCTTTTCCACGACTATGGCTTATATTCTAAGGTGGTTGACTTAATTGCAAAATAAATGTCTGCATAACAAAAAAGCTGAAAATTGGATGAAGGTTTGCATCATAAATTATAGTCTGTAGAAGACACAGCAATGGTACAAGTGTGGATGTCTGCTTATGTATGTTTCAAAATAGACCACTCTTAGTCGACTGAATAAATAAGTCATGTTATGTTTCTTCAGCTCAGTGTCGACTTTCGCTCATCCTTGTTCACTCAAGGAAATAAGAAAACCTAATAGGAGTGTCAAAATTTTATCCGGATTACTGTCACTTTGTGTGAGGAATCAGTCACGTTAATACCTACTTTATTGAGCAGTCCATTGAAGGGCATGCAAACCAGCCGATTTTATGTATCATACTAAGACAGTGTTGACTGACTTTGAATTTATTATTTTGTTTTCAGAAATCCATAAAACGATAATGAGTGCGATATTAGTGGCACTTTTATTTGTGTTCGCGATCAAGAGAACAATTTAATAAATTATGGACATTCAGCATAGTCTGAATGTATTCAAGATGTGGTTGATCACAGTGACTTCATGAAAGACTCACCAGATTACAATGCTACATTTAAGTTGCTTACATATCATTACTCTCAGGGCTCTTTGAAAGTATTGTCTTGCATGTTCATGATTTTTAGGACGACGACTTATTTTACTTTTTCTTTTATTTGTACAAATTTGCTATTTTTATTTTGATATAAATAATGTCCGAGTATTGAAACCCACATTTTGGAAACAAAAAGTCTTTTTTTCCTCCAAGTACTCTTGCATGTTTTCTGAAATACGTCAGTATAAGCATTGGTCAGAACAGAATATAATTTTACTAATAGGTTACAAAAGCAAAATAAAGTTTGTTCTGTAACTTATGAGCTACACAAATAATTCAGAAGGGAACACCGAGTGACATAAATGGAATTACGATTGTCTTATGAGAGCTAGGGAGAGATGTTTTATATTGGTAATGCAATATAAGCTCCCAATTTACTTTCTAGTGAAGTAAATCAATTTTCATATGGCTTGAGGTGTATGATCATTCTTTATAAACCCACACAAACTATACACACATACTTTGTAGTGGGAACTAAGTAGATACATGCTTTGTTATATGGGGTGTGATAAGCGTTTATACCAATCCTTAATCATTTATACCAATCATTAATCATCGTATCTGCGGGCATTTATTGTGTTTTCTTGTTATCTGTGGTGTTCATGTCAGTAAAAGCCTAGTTCTATAAAAGCCAGTTTAGATAATTGTTATGTATAGTTTAATTCATATTGTGCGTTTGACCTTTGTCTTTGACTGAAGGAAGAATTTTATATTTCATGACTTTTTCTTAAAGGATTTAAAGATGTTTGCCTAAACGTTATGTTCACGCACTGGGCTTGTTTACGAATTTGATATAAATTTCCATTTGAAATGACCCACATCCTTGGCATTTCATGTGTCTTAGGTCAAGTGAAATTATCATATACAGTTTGTGCAAACAATGTCTTTCTTCATGTGTCATATTAGTTTCTGTGAATCTGTGAGGTTTTAGCTGTGTTCAGATATAATTTGAAAGGAATCATTTATTTAGACTGTTCGTTGGAATTATAAATTGCTCATTAACATTTTCGACTAAAACACAGCTTTTGGATTATTGTGTATTTAAAGAAAGACATTCTGGATTATATCATTGCGATACATCAAGACTGTTGGTATATTAACATAGTCATAACTGTTGCTATGTGTCAAACATATTTAGGCCATTTATACATCAGGATAATAAATATTATTCGAATTAATTCAGAACATTCTATTCGTTTGACCTTGTCATAAGACAGTTGGGGTTATTTGGAATTTATTCCACAATACTGTAATTGTCTTATGAAGCTTATATATTAGGGATTACATTGTTTGTTAAAATTTACTAAACGTGTTGGTTTCTCTTCTTTGTTACTTAATTTAAGACCAAAGAGTCGTAACACAATATTGAATCCAAGTACAAACAGTTCCGTGGTATGCATTTGCAACAATGTCAACTCACTGTCATCGATGTCATTATGCAATGGCGACAATACAATTGTGGAAGCAGGTGCCATCAAGCTCTTTGTTTTATTCATATAAAGACAATCCTGTTGCTGGTTGCATTCACACGAAATGTCTAAAGATAACACATTTGACCTTACTTTTCTTAATATTGGATCCCATAATATCTGGCTGTAAAGCTCATCGCCGTGTTCAGTTTGCCGTTTCCATAACAATTTTCGGAAATTGTGTTGATATATGTTGCCAGATTCAGTGCCTGCAACGATAAAACACATAAACCTACCAGTGTTCCTAAATAGAGAGCGTTTGTTTATTGCTTTATGCCGTGGTTTTATAACGATTTTGTTAAAATGCGGATAGAAAGACATTGCCATTATAATCTAGTTCCTTTGTTTTTGCTTGTCAGGGGGATGCAACGTAATGGTACATACGAACTGTAGTTAATGTTTTCAATGTAGTTTTAACTAATCAATAGGTGCCACAGGGTCGTAAAAAGTGTATATTTGGTAGCAGATAGTACAGTAGATAGTGGTGCCAGAATATGGAAAATAACTTAAACTGTAAGCTCTAATGCCCACACGTTTTGCACCGAATGACATGAATATAACTTTTTAGTGATGCTGTACTATAAAACAGCATATATAAACATAACAGAGGGCTATCTGTTTAATACGTAATGTTGAAACGTCACTGTTTCAAGTAGGCAAACAGGTATTCAATAAGCTATAATATAAATAGCAAATACTATTTTCTTGATCTTCACCATGTTCCAGCCACGCAACTCATGGCGTTCTGTAGGCCGCTATTGCAGTCGACTCGTTGTTTAAATCACATAGATGCATTTACACAGCCTTTGTTTCGTATTAAACATCATATCGACAGTTTAAAAAATGAATACTAATATATGTGCATAAAATATAACATTATCAAATGATGCCAGTCAAGTAACTAGCACTTTTTGAATGTGGTTAATGAGATCTTCAGTGGGCTCCATTTTAGTATCAAGAACTTGCAGAGAAAAGAGCCATATATCGCTGATTTTTGGACGTGAGTATTATCCTATGAATGTCTGTCTGTCTCTCTGTTCATTAAAGATTTATGTTTGGCATGATAACTTCAGTTTACCATCATCTGCAGTTATAGAACTCTTGACGGCTTACACCTTTGGTAAAGAAGAACCAAATTAAAATTATTCACTGTGAATACATGTTTGTCCTCACGAAAAGAATTGTATCTTTACCTGACAAACCTAGAAAAATCCTTGTGGTTAGTTTGCAATTAAAGCAAAGAACAGTTGTTGATTTTGGAGTCCAATGGACAAAGTTTAAAGAAACTGTTACTGAGAGAAGACAAATGGTTTCTGCGCAATAACAGTAGTTCGACATCACATACATATACCATATTTGTGAATAGCTTGCACCTGGGAGGTGGAAGTGGGTGGAATAAACCGCTCAGTTGCAGGATTAAAACATAAAAACGTTAGTCATAGTGACTAAGAAAAGAAACATACGTGTTCCCACAATGACAGTGACATTAACATTAGTAAGGAAGAAGGCTGTCGATAGGGGATCAAAGCTCAGGTTATTAAGACTGGATGCATAAAGCAATGTCTTCAACAATGTCAGGTTTTGACCATGCACCTTCATCATAGTTTGTGGATGACATAAACATGTGTCAGCAAGAAGCCTACTGATTGTTCGAGTCAAAAGATTATAGATTAAATTTAATGTCAATAAAATAAACAAATATGTTGGATTTGCTTTGTATTGTAATAAATTTGGACTATGCACGATTTGTATATAGCTCTCCAGTTTAAGATTGATTAGATTTTCTTGTTTACTTGTTTGATTATTCCAAAAGTGATATCGCGACGCTGGCGATATCTTTTTTTCTCCCACAGATCTATTTCAATATCTATGTGTATGTGCATAATTTGGATTTTTAAGGTAGCTTTAACAATTTTAACAATTTTTCAGTCATATTGCTACGATGTCTGCAGTGTGGTAGTTTTATAGTGATGTCTAGCGCTGGGGCATCATGCCGCAGACATGTTGCATGATGTCCTACCCAGTCACATTATTCTGACACCAAGCCGACCAGTCCTAACACTAATCTCTCAATGATGAGCGCCAAGCGAGGCAGCTGTTAGTACCATTTTTATAAGTATATTAAAAACTGGTACTACCAGCTCAGCATTCAGAGGTGGTTGTTTGATTCCGACAAATCACAATCATTTACATCTCTGTGTTAGGTGAATACGTGTTACCTATTGCACATCATCGCTGTAAAACGCATGAATGTTGACTGGAGCCTCGACGTTTGCTTGGAGTTGCAAGCTCTTTTCCTCATTCTCTCAATATCATCTGTTTAATCTTCGACTGTAATACACTTACATATTGGAACTATTGATTGACTCAACTGTAATACACTTGTAATATATATTGTAATTATTGATTGACTCAACTGTAATACACATGTAACATATATTGTAACTATTGATTGAATCAGCTGTAATACACTTATAATATATATTGTAACTATCGATTGAGCTGTGATACACCTGTGATACACTTATAACATATATTGTAACTATTGATTGCCACAAGTTTGATACACTTATATTAACTATTGATTGAGTAAGCTTTAATAAACTGTAAGTCGGTGTTCGGGAGATAGTCCTCAGCCCGAATAATTAGTCAGTTGTTAGAAGCAAACGTCACAGTGCGGTGTTAATGAGATTTCATGATGGCAAGGTTTGATTTCGTAGTAAGTTCAGGTTAGAGCCGCTTAAGTGTCCATGAAGCTAAGTAGTCCCTATTAAAGTCTAACCGGGTGGATTGATTGTGTGTCTCCATGTCAAGTATTTATTATAGGGATTGATAAATTGTACAATGGAATAATTGGAAAGGGACTGTTCCGTTATCTTGAGACGCCGTTTATTGTTGATTGTGTAACGAGGAAACCCCATGGACTTTAAATTTTCGTTTCATTATATACTATTTCGTTTTGTTAAAGTTTGTATTGTGATTTTGAATGTTTGGCGGGCTTTGTAGTGCCATCTATCGTCTTAGTTTTGGGTCACGTGATTCCGCCTGGGTATATATACGGGCCAACTGTGGCTGCTATGGTGGTGTGTTAGGAAGCGGCATAGTGTGAAGACGTCCCCTGTAGAGAAGCAGTATAACCACCCCGCCAGAGCAAGCACACTTGGTCGTATTACGGTGGACAGGAGAGAGCCGGGCCAGGGGATCAGAAAAGATTAGGGACAAGGTCTTTCTTCGACCAACAGCCCGGCGCTATAAGGCTCGTCCAAGCAACGCAGAGGTCTTGCGGTAATACAGATTTGTGAGGATAACTTCTCTTTCTTCATTTCGCACTGTCGTCTCTCTGTCGATCTCGATCGCAAAGCGACGCGACTCAGCGACCAGTCGACGACTGCGACCCAGTCGGCGACCAGAAGAAGACCCAGTCTGCGACTCTGCAACCGAGACTGCGACAAGTCTGCGACCTGTCGGCGACCCTGCGACAAGTCTGCAACCCAGTCGGGGACCAGAAGAAGACCCAGTCGGCGACAAGTCTGCGACCAGTCGGCGACCCTGCTACCGAGACTGCGACAAGTCTGCGACCAGTCGGCGACTGCGACCAGTCGGCGACCCTGCGACAAGTCTGCGACCTAGTCGGCGACTGAGACCAAGTCGGCGACACACAAGAAGCCAGGAATAAGACGTTATCCCGCTGAGGAAGAAATCTGTCACACTCTGGAGTGCCAGTCCTTAGACAGATTCAGCGGGATATCACTCCAACTATAAGACCTATCCTAAAGAACCCGAGATAGCGAGACTCGGGGCAGTGTAGCCGAGGGAGTGTTTCGCTACAATATGATGGTAAATACGGTGTAACATTACAGGCGAAATGAGGCTTAAAATCATTATTTGACCGACCTAGCGTAGAGTAGGAAACATAGTTCCGTGTAATTGGTGTTTGAATTTTATATTTTCACGGCGTGAAATACTGGCGGTACGTTACGGAAATGTAATAAGGAGAAACCATTCAGTTGTGACGTTTGGCTTGCAGTTGTGAAGTTGTGATGTAAATGGTTAGTTGTAATATTTGTTGTCATTCATTGAGGAAACTTATTTAAAGTCTGGACTCGTTGGAATTTTCAGTAGACAGCTATTGTTGTCGAGAAGTCCTTGGAAATAAGGGGAAGACAAGTGACTTCTAGCGGGATTCACGCCAGGGTTGGATTCGCTCGGTAAACAGACCCCTTTGGTTTATTACAGTATCCTAAGTTTACTTATGCCTGTGCACCTTGACAAACGTGTTTGAAAAGCTTGCACTTCATATATAGAAGAAGCCTATTGATTCGGGCATCTAAAGGTCAAAAGTCAATGCTATTGCAGGTGAAAAAAATGTGTTTTGCAGACTAAACTTTGGTACATATTAGGTCCCTTCAGCAAACATTGTTGGTGGGTTACAGTGAGGGTGAAAAAAAAAAAAAAACTCTAGAGATTTTGGGAGTTAGAGCCCTGAGGACATGTTCAAATTATGTGTAATAAGAAGACAATGGTTAATGCACAGTAAGTTTAGATCAAACCAGCATCCATTACCGAAGGTCAAGATCATTGAGATAAAGTGCCCCATTTTCTCCAGACATAAACATGCCCAACTAGTTTGTACATTAGAGCTGTAATATACGAGGCAACCGTATTCTATGCTCTTCATGATACTCTTCATTTTTGTTCGATGATAATGTGAGTAGTGCAATCTGAACATCGCAAATTATGCCCTGTTTTCTTCGGATCTAAACACAATTACTTGCAATATTCCAACGAATTCTGTACATGGAGGAAATATACGTTCATATAGACCCAAGAAAATATTTCACAAGTGAAGTGGAATGATTTTATTCGCCTCTCGTGACAACATAATGTATGCACTTCGTTGGTGAAATGCTTCCTTATATATACTTTCAAAACATAGCTTTCTTAATTTATAGTTTTTAATGGCATAACCCTTCGACTTGCATGGATTTCCTTCATCACTGTGTGATAATTCAATTAACGGCTGCATTACTACATCGATAAAAAAATAAGTTTTGAATCGTTCAAACTTGTGGGACAGCTACGTTTTTGCAAATTTTGATTGTACATACCTCAGATTATTGTGCATTTTGTCAAATTAACGAATGGTATCGTGCGAAAATGAAGAGATTTTTATTTTCGTTAACACTTTTCTTGCGCGGATTGATACAGTTTACATTAAGAGCGAGGTGGGTGGGTGTTCTATAGCAACAGGATAGAAGGCTCCTGTAGTCTTTAGAGTGTAACGTCATTAAACAAGAGATTTTAATGATCGCGGGTTGACTTGTAAGAATTGGGCTGCTGTTTTGTCTATTTATGAATTCGGACGTGAATTTGTGTGTGTTGGCATGTCTGAAGTCGTATTGCATTAGCAGACGCTGTTGACTTGTTTCGGTTGCAGTCACCGCTAATCAATGTCTGATTTTTCCGTCGTTCACAGACATGATTCTGACTGTAATGAATGTTAAAATAGCTACATAAACAATTTAATTATTACACGTAATTAAGAATTTTTCTTAAATTTATGTGCCAATTGTTGTCGACTGTAAAAGCAGTTCAGTGCTGTGTGAGTGACACATAATATCAAATTGCAACAGATTGTGCAAGTGCTGAGAATTTGTATGATTAATGCGGAAAACAAATTAAAATAAAGTTCATGCTTGAAGCCTGCTTTGTTTGCATGGAATTAATATTTATGCATTCTTGACTGCGCCTTGCAACTGATTACGTAAATAGTCGTTACAAATTTTGAGATCTTTTCATTCTGAGAGAGAGAGAGAGAGAGAGAGAGAGAGAGAGAGAGAGAGAGAGAGAGAGAGAGAATGGTCTAAATATTGATATACAGAATATACACCAGGGTAGATGTACTCCTTATATGGAAAAAGAAAGTAGTTTCAAAATGATATCGCGAAGTTGGCGATATGCTTTTTCTCCCACTGATATATTTCAGTATCTCATTATCAAATATATACTAAATGTCGTTGTTTGATTCCGACAATTCACAATCAGTTACATCTCTGTGTAAGGTGAATACGTGATATTTATAGCACATCATCACTATAAAACGCATGAATGTTGACTGGAGTCTAGACTTTTGCTTGGAGTTTGCATGTGTTTTTCCGCATTCTCTCAATATCTGCTTAATCCTCGACTGTAAAGAACATATGACATATATTGGAACTATTGATTGACTCAGCGGTAACGCACTTGTAATATATAAGCTGTCACACACACACACACACACACACACACACACACACACACACACATATATATATATATATATATATATATATATATATATATATATATATATATATATATATAAAGAATACAAATCAAATGGCGAATAGAGTCCTTTCAAGTGCACTGGATCCAGCAGGAGATCACGTGTGTCAGGGATTGATTAAGATAAATGCAATAAACTGACAACGAACAGTGCAAAACTAGTATCTAACTAGCCTGAGCGATTTCGACTCTTAATGAGTCTTTTTGAAAGGCAAATACAAAACACAGACAAGACAAACAAATAAAACACAAAAACCGTTGCATTTGCAAAACTTTACATGGCTGTTTCTTCAGGAATTAAACCTTTAAATTTATTATGTATCGACTAGTTTATTTCAACTTGTTGCGGATGCTTGAAAATATTTTTATTGACCTAGAAATCGTCTAGCCATAACGACAGCTGGTGTTTTATGTAAATTTATGTAAGCGCAAATTATATCCCGGATATTTCATTGTCATAATAGTAATTATAGGTTATTAAGCAAATTTAGAGAATTATTTAAAAGAAAATGTGTCGGCTGCAAAAAGTAACTTCATTTGTGCATGGCTGTCTTTTTCTAGTCGTCTTGGTTTAAACCGCTTGGTTTCAATGTTCTAATGCGGCTTATCAAGTAAGATTCCTTTTCTTTCCTGGTTTCGGAACTCCAGTTGAGGTTGTGAGCATTTGCAATAAGTGTTATCTCACTGAAAGTGTGGCCAGGGGAGGAGACGTGTTCTGCGACAGGGCTTCTGTACAGCTTCTTAGTCATCCAATCAGATCTATGAAAGTTGATCCTTCTGTGTAGCTTATCAGTTTCTCCGACATACTGAAAGCTACAGATCTTACATGTAATGAGATAAATTACATTCTCTGTTTTGCACGTTTTATTTGGACCATGTATATTTAGTTTTTCTCTAGTCACTGTGCTAGAAAATGTCCTGGTCTCTATCATATGTTGGCAAGTTTTGCACCTTTTATTGCCACAGTGGCCAGATTGACTAGGGTGGTCTTGATTAGTGATTGGAGTTAGCTTCGCTCTGACTAGGATGTCCTTGAGATTTTTTGGTATCCGGTAGGCTACTACAGGTTTGTTTTGGGAGGATTAACTTTAGTGCATCCGACGATTCCACGATGGGCCAGTGTTTCCGATGATTTTACCTACTTTGGGGTTGTCTGGATGGTAGGTCCGGATAAATGGTACCCTATCAGCCTTTTCCTTCTTTCCATATTTTCGTAGGTCATCGCGGTTTGTTTGTTTAGCCCTTTGGGTTGCCTCCGCAACCAGGTCCTTGTCAGGTCGTAACCATATGACTAAATTATTGTAGCCACGTTACAAATCCAAAACACACACACACACACACACACACACACACACACACACACACACACGCACGCACGCACAGGCACAGACATACACATACACAAGCACATTGACACACACTCATTGCTTAATTGCGTCGGTGTAAATTTGTGATCAGTTTAATAGTCAAATTGTAAGGAATTCATTATCATGGAAAGTTAGGGTTTCATCTTCAATCATTTAGACATCACGTTTCACTTTTAACATCATAAAATTATTCTCATCATGTAAGTACAATTGAGCAATCGTTAACTAACCGTCTTTGCGGCTTATGCGTTAGCCACTTTTATCATTTCCGATGCATATTGCTGCAGGTGAGTTGGCATCGCTACTACCTTTTAGTGTAAAAGCATGTTTTAATCATTGGAACGTAGACGATTCCTGGATATTGTGTCGCAGTACAGGCTGAAACGTAGATGAAACTAACACCATTTTAATCTATTTGTAGCTTATCAAAACCTTTTGTGAAATTCAATGTGTTCCCATGTCTTACTGATAAACGGAAAGTAATTTCCCTACACGTGTCAAGAATAGCGAATTTCAGGTTCTGAAGCTCATTAGTCTTAAAAGATATTGACAGAGTAAGACCAGTTTGTATGGAATGAATCACTGAGATTAGCATGTGCAAATCAAGACATAAACTTACGAACTGATGCGAAGGACAGACTAAAAAAAAGAAAAAGGACTAAAGATTGTTCGTGTCCTGTCATCAATCTACGTATCAAATATCATGACACCTCATCCTTAAAGATATCGTATCTTCAGCAAAGTACACGAAAATAATTATATAGATATACCGCAATGATACCTGTCGAAAACCATTTTCACGGAATATATAAATTTGGGCCGGAATAATATTTTGTTAATAACTAAGTGAAATGACAATTGCAAAATATGTTCAGAAATTCAGTTATTTTAACGAAATATATACCGTACTAGTAGAATTTTCGGTGTAGCTTGAAATCTGGCTAATTCTGGTAGTCTCTTTCCTCAGCAGGTATGGCAAAACAAAGTCAACAGTGACTATAAATATTATCCAAAGTTAAAGTTTCTTCTCTTTCGTACTGGCGTATAAACTAAGTAATAAATTTACAACTCCATGGTCTTAAATGAAGTAACAGAAAGAAGCAAAACCAATACGTTACTTAAAATCAATACATAAGTTTATTTATCTAAATTACAAGTTACTTTCGTCCCTATCGTGTTCAGTCCGCCAGGCTTGTGCATGTTGTTAAAATATTTATTATAATCGAAGTACTAGTTATATTAGGTAACGAATCGTATTCAATCTCTTTTTCCCCTGCTTCTTCTTCTTCTTATTATTATTATCATTATTAGGGGACAAATTCATTGCTATCTAACCTAATCTTTTACGATAAATCATCAATATCTAAGTTTGACAATAATTATAGGAATAATATGAACTTTCCGTGTAACGAATTTCTGACTTAATATTTCTGAAATGTGAAGGGCAACACTTGCAAAAATGAGCTGTGTTGGTTGGACAACATCGGTACTGCACAACTAAAACAAAAAGCAGTACAACTACAGTGTGTACTCGATCCTTGTTTGCAATCATGCGAACATCCATCGCAATGGAAGGTCAGTATTAAATCTATCTTACTTGCTATAAAATGAACATCGGGTCATACTTGATTTTAGTTCAAGGGTTTTCTGTATTTAGTAATCACGGTTGTTTTGTTTTCGCGCTGTTTTATTTTCGCGCTGACTTTGTTTCTTAAAGAAGTAAATCCTCGAGTTGGGGCTTTTAGGAAATCATGAAAATTATTGTCACTACTAAACATTCAAATTTGCAAGCAATGGCTGCAAGGTTTAATTTCACAGTTGTATTCTGTATAGTATTATTCTATTTACAAGGTATATTGAATGTTTTTGCATCTATGATTTTTCTCTTCTGTTCCTGAGAGAGAGAGAGAGAGAGAGAGAGAGAGAGAGAGAGAGAGAGAGAGAGAGAGAGAGAGAGAGAGAACAGTGAATTGTGTCTTTGTATTTACATTCCAATTACATAGAGGCATGCAGGTTAAAGTGTATTTTAGCTTGAAAACTGACGTATAAACACAATAGTTTTCTTGTCTTAATTATTGAACTCCTTCGAATCAAACATATTTTTATCATGATTTTGCAAAACAGTACGAAGACACGACATTTTCACGATCTCTCTCTCTCTCTCTCTCTCTCTCTCTCTCTCTCTATATATATATATATATATATATATATATGAAAAGGCACGCGTAATATCTCAACGACTCTCTCTCTCTCTCTCTCTCTGCATCAATTAATGTTTAGTTATCGGAGTACAACCTGTTTAACTACTAGTTTACGTACTAACATCATAATCGTTTTTAAAACATGATGCCAGCATTATTCCTTCGCATCTGATTCTCGCATTGACTCATCAACATTCCAATTAGCTCAAAAATTCGCTACGGCTCGTCTATTCATGACAAAAATACAAACGAAGCATAAATTACCTTTTGTGTCTGCGATTTTCATTTGTCTCTGTTTTTTGTTCTTATGTTTGTTATTTATCTTTTTGTAATAAAACAAATATGAAAACCTTGCTCCTCGCTGGCAACAGTGATGCATCCTTCTAAGTACGTTGCTATGCATGAAAAAGAATATATACAATAACAAAACAAAAGAAGAATTGATAAATGAGAACTGAGACTTGACGCAATGTGATGTATGCAGTATGGCTTACTTTTAGGCAGAGAATCTGGATGGCCACTAATGTGATTTGCCTTTAGGGCGCTATCAAGAATCTAAGCGCAATTACATGCATGATATAGTTTTATTCTCAAAATAGAAATAAATCTTACTGCACAGTACCAGTTGTCGTGGGTTCGAGTCTCGGACTCGGCCAATGTGGATATGTGAGCTTGCCAGTAGCTTCTTGTTGGTTAGTGGTTCTTACCGGGGCTTTTCCCTGGTTCTTCCTCCGCTATTTATACTTTCCACTATCATGCACTAAAATGGCGCTCAGCACAAAGCATGAACAACAATAGCAACAACAACAACAACAACAACTGCCTATTGTCATCGGAAGAATGTACACATACGTTCTTTTCCAGGAAAATCTTCTAGCTATTGAAGACAATAGTATATACAGTTGGTCGAACACTCCAGACATTTCCAAACGGTTATAGTCAAAGGAGCCCGCCACTTGGTGAAGTTACATATTCTACAATTTGTTGCCAGCAACAAATCTTGCAGCGCAGATGGAATTTGCCTTATAGGTTTTCGTTGGAATTAATTAATTGACACGGCGTGGATACGAGCTTCGTTTAATCATTTATGTCAAAGATAAATGTTATTGTCAAAAGATCAGCAGCAACTGATTATCGGCTTGTATGTATACGCATGGAATGGTTTAGGTTGGATGTACTATACTTTACTCAATATTGCACTTTCCTACTTATGTTTCATGTATATACAAGTTTCTATTTTTAACATATTATAGTAATTGTACAGTCGAAAGGATCGGTGGTAATTACGTTTCTAAATGAATGAATTTTAAGAGACGATATTGACCTAAATTGTTATATCAACATTTTTATTCTTTCTTCATATTATTTGCAATGAAAGCGGTTTAGTTATTGTAAACGTTAACCTTAAAGTATGACAAATGATGAGTTTTCTGGAATTACTAATGTAACATACCTTAATAGTAATTTTGAACAAGTTTGATTTGAATTTCAGATTGGAACGATACAAAGCTGATGCCCGTTATGATATTCATACATGGGGAATCTTATGAAATAGGAACCGGAAATGCGTATGATGGAAGCGTCCTCGCTAGCTATGGAGGAGTCATTGTGGTCACTGTGAACTACAGACTAGGGGTATTAGGTAGGTCTGCTTAATAACTAACTTTGATGGCACTTGCTATTAAATTATATTTTATTAATTGAAAAAGATTGGTGGTTTAATATTTGCGGGTTTAATTTCAGATAAGATGTTAATATGTCCAATGTTTGTCTTGCAGTAAACGTTTTAAGCGACATACATCAGAAATGTGTTGTTTTACAATATTGGTGTTAGTGTACAGACATATTGCATATTTTGCCTCAGATTCGAACAGGAAGCGTACCTAGTAACGGTGTTTTTATAAATATAATGGATGCTGTGACGTTGAAGATGCACACTATTCGGATGATGAAAGGAAACTATTTACATGTATTCCTCCATCATAATAATGTTTTTTTATTCTGACTAACGTAATGCTTTTTATTGTTTGGAGTGGCTCATTTTTAGTAATTCAGATTCATAAAACTGTCACAAAATGTGATCCAACTTTCTAGCCAAGATTTATGAAATTGGCGTTAAGACATATCCGAATATAAGTTTCCATTTTGTTACGTGCATGAGGTTTTGTTTCTGATATTGTAATAATCTGTTTTTTTTTTCTCTTGAAAATTTGTTCTAATGAAAAGGTCTCACCCAGCATGAGAAAAGGCTAGTATTTTGCTGCTATTGCAATATAATCCTGATCGAAACGTTGTGTTTGGTTCCGAATACAGTCTGTCAAATCAAAATGTAATATAATTCTGATCGAAACTTTTTATTTGTTCCGAATCCAGTCAGACTACTCCAAAAGTCCAGAACATTAAATGCTGCATGTCAGAAGACTTTTCCAAGATCAGTGTCTGTTCAAGAAACATGTTCATTGATTTTTATTAGACTCGATCTAGCAATTTTTACGACCTATGTAAATGGGAAAATATATGTCTGCAGCACTGGAGAGAACAAAGTAAGTTTTGTCGATGAACATAACCAAAATTAATATGGTACAAATGTGGTTTGCCTATAACTCGTTTAAAGACTATGTACGAATTCGATAACAAATTATATATAACCGGTGTCCTGTGAGAAAACAAACTTATGAGACAACCAAATGTCACCTTAGAATTATAATGTATAAGGCATGTCCCTAGACGTATAAAATACAAATATTCAGGCATCATTTAATTGGCAACACGAATGTACAATTAAAAACATGCTGGGCAATCCTTTTCTTGCCATATGCTTGAATGAATAATGGGTTTTAATGCCATTTAAGATATAAACCACTTCCGAACTGAAAACAAAAGTTTATATATGTTACACATTCCAAATATTTTCAGGTAAAAACGATCTTACTGATTGGAATTCAGCAATTATAATGAAAGCCATTTCCTTTCCGTGCAGGAGTGTGTGCTCCTTTTTGCCAAACTAAAGCCATTAGAAAGTATACAGTGTTTGGTTTTGCAGGGTTCTTAAGCACGGGTGATGCGTCTGCAGCGGGAAATTATGCTCTGCTTGACCTCCTGGCAATTTTTTCCTGGATAAAAGACAACATTGGTGCTTTCGGTGGGGACAAAGACAGGGTCACTTTGTTTGGTCACGGTTACGGGGCAGCCCTGGTCAACATATTTCTCTTCTCTAATATGGCTAGGGACGGTAAGTGTGTCATTTTGTATGGATTTTTGCAAATTTAATCCATTTTAACACAAAGGATACAAAACCTAGAGAGGAATATTCTACGATTTTAAACACTAACCATTACATAGTGATACTTGTGCAAATGCAATAAACCAGTGATCACATTGAGAAAAAAGAAATAAAATAACAGTTTTACTTATGAAAAATTCTAAGAACGTCTAATCAAAATGTATAAGACATGCGTGTTTGAGACTTCGCCAAGTTGAGGCTTTTTAACTGATAGTTTTAATTAATCTTGGTGAAAAATTTCAAAATGTCAGTACACGTTTACTTAAGTTATATCTAGTTTTAACCATTGTGCTGAGAAATGTAATTGTTAAAGCTAAGTATCACTGGTTTATGATTTTCTTCATTTACTATAGCTTTCTGCACGCAAACATAATCTTGACCTATAATGATGAACCTATCAAATTATTTTGTAAAACTTTTCTACAATTTATTAACGACTTAAGTTTACATTAATGCTGCAATGCCGTTAGATTCATACAGACTTGAAATGAAAGATACATGGAGTGTGTTTCCTATGCAAGTAACGTATTTGGCAAAATACGAAACCACACAGGTGCATCATTTTCTTCTTTGTTGAGTTAGGAATTGAATATAGTAGTTTAAATGTGAGTCGTTCATGGATCTTATTGCTCTGCCTCACCCATTACAATGTTTAACTGTGCTGAGTTTGAGTTATCTCGATCTATATCTTTTTGCATCTTGTACTTCGTTACGTTGTGACGTCAGTGAGTAGCATTCAGCCATCATTGTTATTGTGTTATAAGGCCAGTGTGTCGTATTCAGCCATCATTGTTACTGTGTTATAGGGCCAGAGTGTCGTTTTGCGCGATCATTCTTATTGTGTTATAACGGCAGTGTGTCGTATTCAACCATCATTGTTATTGTGTTATAAGACCAGTGTGTTGCATTCAACCATCATTGTTATTGTGTTATAGGGCCAGTGTGTCGTATTGAGTCATCATTTTCATTGTATTAAAAGGTCAGTGTGTCGTATTGAGTCTTCATTGTTATTGTGTTATGAAGCCAGTGTGTCATATTTCAGCCATCATTGTTATTGTGTAACAAGGCCAGTGTTTATTCAGTCATCATTGTTACTGTATTGTAAAGCCAGTGTGTCGTATTCAACCGTCATTGTTATTGTGTTATAAGGCCAGTGTGTCGTATTCAGCCATCATTGTTATTGTGTTATGAAGCCAGTGTGTCGTATTTCAGCCATCATTGTTATTGTGTTATAAGGCCAGTGTGTCTTATTCAGTCATCAAGTTCTGATGTCTGTGTGTCGAATTCAGCCATCACTTGTATCAAGTTCTGACATCTGTGGGTCGTATTCAGCCATCATTGTTATTCTGTTATTAGGCCAGTGTGTCGTATTTAGCCATCATTGTTATCAAGTTCTGATATCCGTGTGTCATATTCAGTCATCGTTGTTATTAAGCTATGGGGTCAGCGTGAAGCATAAATGCTATTAGGTTATAAGTTCAGTTTGTCGTATTCGTTCATCACCGCTATTAGGTTCTAAGGTCAGTGTGTCTTATTCATCCATAAATGATATTAGGTTATAAGGCCAGGTTGTCGTGTTCAGCCATCATTTCTATTAGATTCTAAGGCAAGTGTGTCGTATTTCAGCCATCACTGCAACTAGGTTCTAAGTCCAGTGTGTCGTATTTCGGCCACCATTGTTATTAGGTTCTAAGGTCAGCATGTCGTATTCAGCCATCATTGCCATTGGGTTCTTAGGTCAGTGTGTCTTATTCAGCCATCACTGCTATTAGGTTCTAAGGTCAGTGCGTCGTATTCAGCCATAATTACTATTAGGTTCTAAGGCCAGTGTGTCGTATTTCAGCCATCATTGTTATTAGATTCTAAGGTCATTGTGTCTTATTCAGCCATCATTAGGTTCTAAGGTCAGTGTGTCGTATTCAGTCATCATTGCTATTAGGTTCTAAGGTCAATGCGTCGTATTCAGCCATCATTGTTATTAGGTTCTAAGGTCAGTGTGTTTTATTCTGCCATCATTGCTATTAGGGTCTAAGGTTAGTGTGTAGTATTCAGCCATTATTGCTATTATGTTCTAAGGTGAGTGTGTCCTATTCAGCCATCATTGCTATTAGGGTCTTAGGTTAGTGTGTCGTATTCAGCCAAACTTGTTATTAAAAACAAAAAGGTGTTGATATTCCCTTGCTCTTGTTACGTACAGAAACGAATCACCGTCAGATTAACCCTTTTTTCCATGATGTATGTAGCGGTAATTTTTATTTCGAAATATGCAGAGTACTTTCTATATCAATCTCATTATTTGTTTTTATTTGTTTGTAAGCAGCATTAGTTGAATATTTTGTCTGGACAATGAAAATAAATGGGTACGGTTTTTAAAATACTCTTACACTATATTACATACATCGTGTCCCTAAAGATATCGAGAATTATGATGATTGCTTGACGTCCTTATGTTTGAAATGGATTCCATTTATGATCTGACCTGTTTTAGAAATGACAATCTCATACAATTCTTTAAGGATAAAGATGATAAATTTGTGTATTTCACTCAATTGCTTAGAGGCCCTGTGTGACCGATTTTTCTAAAGTTTTTGGCCTTACCAATCAATAACAATACACCTTCGTCTGTGTGGGTTTGAGTCTTGGGCTCATCAAATGTGTTTGAGAAAGCTTGCCAGTATCTTCATGTAGGTCGGTGGCTCCTTCCAGAATTTTTCTTGGGGTCTTTCTATACCAGTTATATTGGCCGATATGTATGACATAATTTGCTCTGAGAAGTAGCATTATACCCAACCCAACAACAACAGCAACAACAACCAGTGCTTTCTGCACTTGTTACATTTTTCAAAAAGGATCAACAGTCTTAGCATGTGTCGAGGTTTGTCTGATAATGACATTTCCGGTATCATCGTTATACACTATTGGGATTCAACATAACGTGTAACTTCATTTCTTGACAAGCTGGTAAAAGTTTAATGAAACTAAATCGATCATGTGTGATTCCTAATAATTCCAGTACAGCTCATCACAAGTGTGGTAAATTTCTATTGAATTTCATTAATGCATCAATAATCCGCAAGCCAGTAACAGATATTCGAAGCTTTTTCTTGTTAGTATTGACACAGGCGCCAAGACACTAAAGTCAGTTTTTAACTGCTAGCTGATTGTAATTTAAGTTTCAGTCAGCCCGCATGCATAAGAAAACAAGATAGTTTTGTGAAACATATGCCCTTGTTAACTTGTTTTGGCGCATTCATTTTGAATTGTGCCAGTAAAGCCTTAGTTTAAGTTAGGCGCAGGGCTAGATGTGGGCTGTATATCTGAACTTTGCTTTTTTTCTCATGCCGGGAAAGTGTTTTTAAATGTTTATAGGTTGAGAGGCTCAATATATGTTTTCAAGTTATAACCAAGGTCCCTGTCTGCTACCTGTATAATCCTGGGGCATGAGCAACCGGTCCTGATCAAATGCCCATATGTTATATAATGACCCTAGGGACGATGGTCAAATATGCCAATTGTCGACATGTAAGGCGAACATATTTTAAGAACTTTCAATTTTAAGCATAAAAACACATTTGAGACCCTTGCCCGGAATTCTAAATGGATCTAAGTTTCTAAGCATTTGAACGTACCTGTACATTAGCCGTAGTCATATCCAAAGGATTAAAGTTTTTATATTTAACGGCATATACTTTTGCAGTATGACGGATCAATTCACCCATGCATTAATTCTGCTATGATAGCACGCAGTCACATACTCATGTTACTTCTTCGACAAGAATTGTTGGTAACAAATGTTTTATGTTTGCTGTGTTTCAGAGACATATTTTCAAAGAGTGATACTGCAGAGCGGGTCTGCTCTTAGTTCTTGGGCAGTGTCAGTAAATCCAATACTTTGTACCAACAGACTGGCAAGGAATGTAAACTGTAGTGGGAATATCGATAATTCAGATGAGCTCATTAATTGCTTAAGAAGCAAATCTGTGGAAGACCTTGTGGAGAATGCACCATTTGCTCCAAAGTACTATTCTTGTTTTGCCCCTAATCTAAATAGCCAGGCATTTCACAGTCAATCTTTGAGAGAATTAATGAAAGACAAAAGGTCAAGATTTTCTAAAACGCCCATCATGTTTGGAATCACAAAAGACGAGGCTTATTCATATTTAAATGAACATGAAATAAAGAGTGGTGTAAGTAAAGAGAGAAAATCGCAAATACTTAGAACCTTTGTGCAAAATATTTATCGAAATCATAGGCAGAAAATATTCGATATATTAGACCACGAATATGCTTCATGGGATCATGCCCAAGACGACGCATCTCGTAGGGATAATGTTGTTGACTTGCTTACTGATGCACTATATATGGCTCCTGTGATAGAAATGGCACAAGAACATTCCAGACATAGTGACACGTATCTGTACGTATTTTCACATTCAACGTCCTCGGAGAATTATCCTGAATGGGTCAAAGGGGCTCACGGCGAAGAATTGCCTTACATCTTTGGAGCCCCTTTGGTTGATGGGATTTCTCCGTTTCCGAAACAATACACCAGTTCAGAAAAGATTTTAAGCCAAACTATGATGCGCTTCTGGACGAACTTTGCCAAAACTGGGTAAGTTATTTAAAGTCTGACAATTGTGTTTGACTTGTTTGTCATTCCCCTTTGCGATTAAGCATGGCTGACGTTTTCAATACGTCTGACTACAATGGAACAGTTCCATAGTTTAAACATTTGTTAAACGTAATCCAGTTGGAAAATTTCAGAAATAAACAACGCAGAACTTGTGTTCTCTCTCTCTCTCTCTCTCTCTCTCTCTCTCTCTCTCTCTCTCTCTCTCTCTCTCTCTCTATATATATATATATATATATATATTTTTTTTTTTGCAGCCGACACATGTTCTTTTAAATAATTCTCTAAATTTGCTTAATAGCCTGTAATTACTACTATGACAATGAAATATCCGGGATATAAATTGCGCCTATTTAAAATGAACATAAAACAACAGATGTCGATATCGCTCGTCGATTTCTGGATCAATAAAAATATTTTCAAGCATCCGCTACAAGTTGAAATAAAGTAGTTGAAACATAATAAATTTAAAGGTTTAATTCCTGTAGAAACAACTATGTAAAATTTTGCAAACGCAACGGTTTTTGTGTTTTATTTGTTTGTCTTGTCTATGTTTTGTATTTGCCTTTGAAAAAGACTCATTAAGAGTCGAAAGCGCCCAGGCTAGTTAGATACTAGTGTTGCACTGTTCGTTGTCAGTTTATTGCATATATATATATATATATATATATATATATATATATATATATATATAAATTTATCATGAACGACAGTGGAAGTGATTGCGGTTACAAGACGTGGGTCTTTATAGCACTGTAGGGATCGCCAGTAAGTAATTACTGTAATTCTCGTGATATTTATCATTTTTGTGAAGGAATTTACATCGATATATGTACGTGTCAAAAGATGAATCAGGCGATATAAGTTTCTTTCGATGACCAAATATATATATTTGTATTTATTCTGAACTTTTCAGCGACCCAAACCTTCCTGAAGATGATACTTCAAGCAGTACTTTGAGAGGAAGAAACCGTCTCGAGGGAGCAACATGGCCGAAGTATGACATGGAAAGTCAGAAATATATTACGTTTGGTAAGCGGGTGGTCATGTTATATTTTATTTGGTCTATACGCCTCATATTTCGGAATAGTTCCGCTTTTATATAGTCACCTTTGTGCAAACCGCATGAAGGATCTTTCCATATTGGCCAGAAAAAGGATAGGAAAGGAATTACTCAAACCGTTCAACAATAAATAAACATATTGTTGTTGTTAGAATTTTTTATTACAAGGTAGCATGAGCATTGCTGACTGTCGTTCTCTTTCTGAATGGTGAAAATACAACGTTTATATACATTTCATTCTAACGTTTGTAAAATTATAGCATTCCAGATTGAATAGAAAAACATACATTTCATTCTAACGTTTGTAAAGTTATAGCATACCAGATTGAATAGAAATGCCTTTCTTAAGTTTATTATTTATACAATTGTGCTGAGATGTACGCAAACTTAGACTCTCTAAATAGTACAGTAAGATAATCTCATAAGTCTATTATGAGCTTGTAAATTGTTTTTTTTTTTTTTTTTTTAAAACAAAAACAAACAAAAACAAACAAAAACAAGGAAATATTTTTCTTTTCGCGAACTTAATGTTTGAAAAATGATACATGTTCAATTTCGCTTGGTGATACATGGTGGCACGTATTATTTCATTCCTTTCCTTTCAAAAAGTTCACCTTTCTAAATTTTCGGCTTGACTTCGAATGTAACGAGAATGTAACCACGAGAAAGGACATGAAACACTGTGATCCGAAAACGTCATCGATAAAGCACTTAGCATGAATGCTTGCATAAACTGACACACGCATCAGTTTATTATAGCTCTGCCGCCTGATCATACGAATGCCTGTAAACAAATCATAAAGCTGGATATCGTATATTATCAAACACTGCATTTATAATTTTCTATATTTTAAAATGTAAATAAGCAGTACTCAGAAAAGTCATATCTGATTGTTTGCCTTGAAAAATAAGAAATCAGCTACATTTGATAATGACAGGTTAATAAGGCAGTGGAAGAGAAAAATAACATCTTACATGGAATTCAAGCATGGGACATGTAGCATACACAGCGATCACTCTAACAACTGAGCGAAACCGATTACGCTGTTAGCCTTATCATACTGGTTATGATAAACATTATAAGTATCAAAATCGCATTTTAAATTATGTTTAAAATGTAAATGTTTT
>JAECUM010034401.1:0-11410 GCA_016617855.1 Megalonaias nervosa
AGCATATAGTACGCGAGTTGAGAAAGAAAGACAGAGTTGGTGTGAGGCATTAGAAGATGATGTTGGTTCATGATTTAACGATATCATAATGAAAATGCATACATTAAGAGAATAGATAATCTAATAACTTACAGAATGATTCAGCTAAATATTATATCTGCATCTACATCAACTTTCACTCCCAAATATTATTTTTGTCTTGTTGTTTCATGGTTCTTTTGTCAATAACAGTGTACCTGTCAAATATTAAAAAACTCAAAACAAACAAACAAATAATACAATGTCGCCAACAATTAACAACAGTCGACCCTATTAGTTACAGAAAAATATGAAACGTTTATACGACGTCAATGTTGACTATGTCTGACTTTAATGCAATGGTTCCCAAGTTGTTTTTTTCGGGTTTTTTTGGCCTTGACCCTAAATATAGTTGGGGGGGGGGGGGGTCTGGGCCTCAAGACACCGTTTCCACATTTTGAAAAGTTTTGCCACTCTGAAGAAAAATCATGGTGACCTCCGCAACCCTTCAGAACGTCCTCTCGAACCTGATTTTGGTCGCAAACCAGAGGTTGGGAAAAACTGCTTTAATTATGAAACGGGAAATGAATTTGGATTCCAAGAGGTAACAACATTGTGTTAGCTCTGTAATTAGTTGCAGCTGACGAACGTAGTGGCTAGTTTTGACATTTTAATGAATTGAAGTGCAAATTCATTATCGTATATAAAATCTTCTTTTTCAGTGAGAAAATTTAGCACAGGCAGTATAATGTAACACTTGGGCCACAAAAATGACACTCTGGCTACAATGAAAATTAACATTGCTATCGCCATCCTTGATGCATGACACTTTGGCGACAGAATGACACTTGGGGGATAAGGGGGATTTAACATATTGTGACTTTTTGGCGACAAGGAGAAAGGTGATGTTAAAAATGTCCACAGTTCATCATGATAAATGGAAGTAATTTAAAATTTCGATTAGGCAGGCACCGTACTGAATTGGCCTTTGGGTAAGACATCATCTCTTTCATCCGTCACAGCTGGTGTTGTACTCTGCAACAATGCCATATCGCTGCTCAGTTTTCCCATTCACAATGTTCTTTCATACCTGTTTCCTCGTGATAATATATAGGATCGACAAAGATTGATTGATTGATTGACTGATTGATTGATTGATTGATTGATCTAACACTTGTGATGTATGGGGCCATTCAGCCATGTACATCAATTTGTTGAGTAGGAAGGGAACCACCACTTACAAAAGATTTTACCCCAAATCTGTGTGCAATAAATCACTCTTTTCGGGGATTTCAAAGGTGAACTAATTCATTTCTTGTCGGGTTTGAATAGAACCACCTCCCGGCAAGCTATCCCTACTAGGAAGAACTGCATGTCCGTTTGGGATATAAAATGTATGTACCGCATGCTATTTAATTAGTCCTCTCATGTGAGACATAGTCAACCACCTGACGACACCAATTCCAGCCTGATAGCCTGGGTCTAGGGCTTTTTTTGTGTTTGTCTCACGCGACAGTAATAAAAGTGTCTAGAGAAGGCAAAGGAAGCAATGTCCAGCTGAAGAAGGTAACGTCAACTGGAACTGTTAGAGACGCCTGGAAATATATATTTAGTCAAATTCTTCCAAGTTATATAATAGGGGCGATCCCTGTTGCCAGTTGTGTGTAAAGTAAGTATTGTAACTGACCTATCGCCACTTGTCAGTCATGCTGATCAATTAACCAATCAGCTTGCGTAAATTAGACACACCTCCAACCGTTGCTTTCGTCCGCCATTTTCCTCCGACAAGCTGCTTGTGGCAATAATGAACTGATTATGATATCTATTTACAATTTTTGCAGCGATTTGTTGATTTCTCGAAAGGGTAAAAAGAAGGCAGTGGGAGCCTTGCAATTCTGACTGTTGATATCAAGATCGTCTAAAAGGAGGAATTAGATTTATTCCTTTCCCGAAACATAGACAAAACTTCGATGAATAAAGACTTTTTTGTGGTCGCGATCAGCTGGACATAGAAACAATTTATGGCAATTACAACATGTTTGTTTACATAAAAGTATGTAAAAAAGCATGTCCCGTCGATGGCTTGAAGGAAATAAAACACTAAAGGTTGAAATTTACACTTTAATGTTGGCTTTTCCCAGGAACAATGATTTATCGTCTCGATCTTTCAGACACTTGAGTGACTCTTTACTTTCTAATTGGGCTGAAGGAGGGGTGGGTATACAAAAGTGTAATAATAAAGAAATACAAAAACAATGGTTTCAAATAAATATATTCGGATATATTAAGCATGCATTAACATGTTTACATCAACAGACATCATTGATCAAAATTCCATCTGACGAACATAGTAGAACTTTACAATTATTATGTACAACAGTATGCTTCTAAACAGTCATTATTTACGATTTTGTTATTAATTTTTAATTCATTTATTTCCAAGGCAACATGAACATAAGCCAGATAAAATTAATGAGGATAAGATTATATACTAAATACATTAGTATCTTTTGGAGCGAATTTCCATTTACATGAATAAGTTCTCGAGTAACTTTAAAATTTAATTTTGTTATTTACCGAAAAACAACTCCTAAGATTATTACTATAACTTGAACTACAAATATAAATATTGTCTACTGCAGTATAAATTATACAGCTTTGAAATTTTACATTTTTAAAAATAATACAGATCATTTGCAATAAACATATAACTTAAGCGGAAACATATTTCTTTACCAAATACTGCAGGTTTGTCGAAGGTAAGGTCAATTAGGATCTTGGTAAGCAGTTGTAAAATTGTTCTATACACTTATAAATTTAGAATTTTGTGTACATGGTGTGCATACTGGGTCCAAAATAATATTTAAAAAAAATAAATCTCGGATCTAACTCTTTTACATTTTTTACCATTGCTGGGTAATTTTAGAGTTACTTTTGAACGGTTGTCAAATGGATCAGATTCGTATTGATTTAGATATTATCCAATTGGATTTGTAGCCAAAATGAAACCCGTAGGCAATATGATTGGTAGCCATTACAAGGGCATTTTTTGATGGCAGACTAAATAATTTGCGACGTTCGGTCTCCTGCCATGCATTCCGCCGCACTCCGTTTTTCCTCGAACAGCTACTCTGAGAAAGGCCCAACCCATGTAGCTCGGTCAGCTGCTCGGCTGCCTCCATCAGACTTGACAATGGGTGGACCAGACACGCAACACCGTAGTACTGACTGAGAATGTGTGCTGTTGCTGTTGACGTGGTTCCCGAGTTCAAAGTGATTTCCATAATAAGTGGCATTGATGAAAAGACCAGCTTTCATTTTGTCATCTAACTCCTGCTGCAGCCCCAAGTCCACAAGCCGTTGTCTATCTGGGTCCCATTCTTCCTCCTCCACAACTTCTTTCGTCTCCCCCTCTTCTACTTGTGGTTCTTTGGTTTGTGTCCGGTTCTTGGATGACCTCAGTTGGAACCTCAAGGTATATTGTACTAATCTGCCGTTGTTGTATGGTGGGGGTAGAGGTTCTCGTCAGTTTAACTACATTGTATCTGGATGTACGCCTCGGTTCCAGGACTGAAGTATTCTGGAAGGATGAAGAGTAGTCATTGGACTATTTGCGTGCCTCCTTCCTCAACTACTCTCTTTTTTATTTCTCCGTGTCATAGCCACTTCCCACTTCCTTATGTTGTATTTGCTTCGTTTCTTTCATTCGTACTAACCTAAAATAATAAGTACATTGTCCATTTAATTCCAGTTCAACGGCTCCTACTCTTCACTAAAGCCTTACCTAGAGCCCTAGCAGCAGTGAGGGTGAATAGACCACGTTTTAGACCAGTCCGTTTTTGAAAATAAAGCTTCCTACAAAAATGAAAATACAATGTCAATAACGCTAAACCGAGACCTCTACAGGGTTAGCGCATTTTTGTTATTGCTTCTTTTGACGTTTGTATTTTCAAATTTGTATGCGTCCTCGTTTACTCACCTCTGGTGTAAAACACCGGGACACTCATTGTTGGTCGTCCCCTCCCTGCTGCTGGTGGCGTAATTAAATCATTATTATTGATACAATAATGAGAGATCCTACGTTAATCATGGAATCTGGCACAGCTAAACTAGCTCGAGAGCGACTAGAGGCAATTAAGAAATATCTCTCAGTCCGTGATTCTGTCAAGGAAAAATTACAAGAACGTTAGGAGTCTCAGGTGGAATTTACAGAAGGTGCAGAACAGTTATTTAAACCAATCACAGAGACTACTAAAGGTCTTCTTCCCACGTTGGAGCAAACCGCTCAAGCAACTGGAAAAATAGCAGAAAGAAGTAAACAAAAACGATTCCAGGTGACATAACCGCTGCTCAACCAATGCAAGAAATGCTTGAAGGTGTTGACCAAGTTCGTGCTGAAATATGCGAATACAAAGGATCTTATACCAGAACCAGAACCAGAACAAGTTAGAGTCAGAACTGAAGTGAATGATAAATTTACCGAAGAGAGTATTGCCTTCATAAAAAAATGTACAGCGTGAAAAATGTATCTGAGTTTTGAAACCCGAGTACGTTGATAATGTTGTAAGTCGTGACAACTGGTACAAATAGATATTTCGCATACACTACGAAGCTGATCAGGTCCGAAGTAGTGATACAAGATATATTGCATTTATCGATGGAATAGATAAATATTTTACCCGGTTACAACAACCACAATTACAACAACCACAATTACAACAATTGCGATTACAACAACCACAATTACAACAACCACGATTACAACAATCAGGCAAAAATTCCGTACAAAGTCCTGCCACTGGCAGTGTAAAAACACATCGTGGTCATAAAAAACAAACCCTTCCGTTGCCCGATAAACTTTGTCCTAATAACGTTCTTGTCGATGTTGATAGAAATTCTGATTGGTGGAGGACGAGCCGGTAATAATTCCCCAAAAATTATTAATGAAGCAGCTGCTATTTGTCAGAGATTATTTACAGGCGGTATTATGGACATTAATGTTTATCGGTCCCTTATTGATGAAATTATTGATGATTACCGCAGTAATTGATGCAGTTAAATCAGAGACAAGAAAATAATTTGATCACACATAATTCTCAGCGTAGACTTGTAATGGTCAGGGTAATAAATTCGCGATTACCAACATACAAAGAGCTGGACTCAGTGATGTTGTTCAGGTCTATTCAGAAGGATAGCCCCAAAAGCAATACCGATTGCAAAGCAACTGGGAATGAAAGCTATTGACGTTGTTCGTGATAAAAGTATTGGTGTTGTTGGTGATGTTGCTAGTAAAGCATTCTCAGCAATCAAGGAGAGACTAGCACGATTAATACAACGAAAACCTCATCCAGTAAAATTACCCAGCACCGAAGTTATGCCTGAAATTGTTAGAAAAATAATAAATCAAGCTACAAATCAAAAACTTGCAGAGTTGGCTGGTGTATTGCTGCCACTGGTAGAATCAGAAGAAAAAAAATATAACTACTAGTCTAATAGCAGGAAGTGGTCTTCTTATTAGACGATAGTAAAGTATAATAATGTTCAAGCCTATATCTGATCCCGCATTCGACACGGATGCTCCAGTCCTCAAATATGAATCGGTACGAGATTATCAATATTATTCGTATGATGCACGAGAGCCAAATCAGAGAGAAAAACTGAGCTGCAAGTTCAGGATACAAACAGATA
This sequence comes from Megalonaias nervosa, assembly GCA_016617855.1. NCBI lineage: Eukaryota > Metazoa > Mollusca > Bivalvia > Unionida > Unionidae > Megalonaias > Megalonaias nervosa. The sequence continues at coordinate 5,707 of JAECUM010034401.1, forward strand.
TTTCTTACCCGCTGAGGCATTTATTGAAGTAGAGGGTGAAATTCTAAAAACAGATGATACTGAATATGGCGATGACGTTAGAGTTGGTTTTGTTAATAATGGCATCATGGCGTTGTTCAACAGTGACACGTATAGCATCGACGGAAGAAACATTGAATCATACCCGGAAAACGCCGACGTTGCCACGACGATATTGGGTCTGGCAAGATATTCCGATGGTCCTTCAATGATGTTTGTGAAGGATACTTCTGACCACTATGACAACAGACAGTATAATATAAGACAACCCAAAAACAACGCCAATACCGCTGACGTTGTTGTGTGACTGGTAGTTCATGATGCTAATCCAGAGTTCAACTTAGGATTCGTAGCAAGTCGGTCAATGCTGCAAGATGGAAGTAAAAGATTTTAATGTGCAATTACACTGTCACATATCTTTTGATTTTTCAGAAATGTCCGAAAGGATATTTCTGGAGCCAAACATACAGTTGTACTTGTAAGAAAGGCTACCGCCGATGATGCAATCTGGCGCCCTATCGGTGAAGCTGGCAAAGTAATACTGACAAAACTTTCATTGTGGATGCCAACAATGATACCGTCATTGACCGAAGAACAACGGCTGCTCTCTTTTATGGACTCAGGTGGTAAATCAACATTATCATGGTTGACGATGACCACAGACAGTGTTCAAAATAACATTAATGGTTTTTTTTCACATAGCAGATAGCTTCACAGCAACGTGTCTCTGGACTGTGACATATATTCTTTGCTTTCCAAGATACTGCTAGAGTAAACTCACAATTGCATATCACAATGATATTTGACAAGCTTGGTGTTACTGAAGTTTCACTGAGAATAAAAGGCATCAAGAACCAGCTAGGACATAATACTGAATTTTGAGAATAATCATGTTGCACGTGCATATCATTCATGGGACGTGATCAAAGTGTCGATTCTGGTCTACAAAGATCACAACTAGATTTTACAACGCTGTATCCGATCTATTACGTTTCGCTGGAACACATGGACAATCTGTTGTTGATATACACTTTCAGGCTCGTGTGGCAAGAGGAGCTATTGCTAATTACAGATCAATCGCTGTTATACTCTCAGACAAAACAATGCAGCTTGAAGTTGTTGGTGGACGAATGAGTGTTATTGATGCCCCAGTGGAACACATGAAACTGGATCGCAAGCGATCCCAAGTGTACGATCAGTAATTAAATCACTCATGATTTTATAATGCCATATCAGCACGTTAATGTTACTCTGACTCCTGATCAGATTAAAATGCTAAAATCAGCATTGTACAAGAATTCTGGAATAAAAATAATGCTGAAATCAGCACAGATCGCAAGCGATCCAAAGGATCCAAACAGACTATCTCTGACAGAACCTCACCTCAGGCACATTTTCAATGACGATCAAAAACCGGTGTTAGATTTGATCTTTCTGCGGGTGTCATTAAAGACATTGTCAAGACGGGTGGTATATTTCCACTTCTTGCAGCTATACCAGCGTTGATAGCCGCTGAATCCCCAGCTGTTGCAAAAGCAGCTGCACTTGGTGCTGTTGCAACTGCCGCTAGGGTGGTATTAAAGAGAGTAACAGGTCATGGACTAAAGAATTCCAAAAAAGGGACTTGCAGAACTGGAAGGAGTCTAAGACTGCCAGGAACTCTTCATTCGTGGTACAGTCGAGGTTTGAGACTGCCCGGAACACTTTGCTAGATGCAATTCCCATGTCCAATTTTGATTTACTTGATGCTGCTAAGAAATTAAGCATCAAAATTTTCAGAGGTGTTTTTATGCATGATCAATTACAAAAATAACCAAACCGTGCTGAAACCGGTAAATCTTTATTCAAGTTCTGGTCCAGTTACTCACTGGATTGCATACGCGATTGATCCACGTGGAGTTGTTTATTTTGATTCGTATGGGTTGACGCCACCAATATAATTTTTGAAATATATCAGCGGACTGCAAAGCATTCCGATCTGGTATTCAACATTACCAACACAGGCAATAACCCATCCGCCAATATGTGGCTGTGAAGTACTCGCTTTGCTTGATGCTGTGTCAACATCGTCAGGGGCACCGCCTCATAAAGTCGTGCACAAGTATGCCACCAGACAACATCGTCGTCCAACGTTTTAAATAGGTCATATTATAATATACAATGGTAGATATTTTCGGAAGACCTGCTCTTTGCCTTACTCAGGGTAAGCCCCAAAGTGAATTATCCAAATATGCAACCCTTGACGAGGTTAAAGATGAACTCGTTAATCTTTTGCGTTTACTAATCGCTGCTCTACCCCTCCAATATCCTCTTGGGCTTTAATATATCGATTCCATATAATAGTTATCTATGATTAATTACCAGCCCCTAGCACTAATTAAACTTTCATTACAGATCTTATTAAAAACTTAGCAAGCGATTCTCTGAGAGATTTAATTTTTTACAGACTTTAGAGTGTGAATCAACTTCACGTCTACAATATGTCGTTGTTGTAAATCTGGATTTTTATACGCGACATCATAAATGTGGCACGCTTAATCAATCGCATTTATTGCATACTCCAAAGATCTTAGTTGACCTTTTTCGTCAAGTCGGATATCAAGTCGGGATCCAGGACCACAATAATTATATCCAGGAATATGCTTCTCGCCAGGATACTTAGCCCATGGAGCTCTGGTAATTTTCCCAGTGAAGCAGCAATATATTCGCCTCTTTCATGAGAGGCAAATTTGTATTTTTTGTACCACATTTCACACAATTTCCTGTAAGCACACAATTTTTATTCATTGTCGTTATTGTTTTTAATCCACTGGTGGGGGTGGGTGCTCTGCATCGAACACAATATAAATTTATATAATTATTGGATATTTCTATACCATGGATATCATTGATTTTTCAGCTACACGAAAGCAAGAGCCAATCAAGCAACATCCAGCGCTACCAAATTCTATCAGAGCAATTATCATAAGTCCATCCGGGTCTAGTAAGATTCAATTATTACTTAATTTAATAATGATGTGACTTAAGTGGGATGAGTTGTATTTAGTGGTACGATCTGCAGATGATCAGCGATGCTACGACGTGCTTCAAGATTTTAATGAAGAAGCGAAGTCGTCGGAAGAAGGCGGAAATGATGTTAGTGAGTTTATTACCGATATTGATGATGCTCCGTGAGTGGATGATATTGATGGAGGCATCAACAATCTCGCAATGTACGATGACGCGATGCTAGACAAACAATCGAATCCGGGCGTTACCTTTTTTAACACGCTACAGCAGCAGGGAGGGGACGACCAACAATGAGTGTCCTGGTGTTTTACACCAGGGGTCGGTAAACGAGGACGCATATAAATTTTAACATACAAACGTAAAAAGAAAAAAATAACAAAAATGCGCTAACCATGTAGAGGTCTCGGTTTAGCGCTATTGACCTTGTATATTCATTTTTGTAGGAAGCTTTATTTTCAAAAACGGACTGTTTTAAAAAGTGGTCTGTTCACCCTCCCTGCTGCTGCCCTGAAGACCTGTAGTGCTGGTACTGGAATAACAGCATCTGGCTAGTAGCCTTAGGGTACCTCGCCTTGTATAGCTGCGCTTCTCTTCATCGCTATACCTCGACTTGGCAAGACGGACTGACTGAACGATCATGAATTTACGCTGTTATTGATTATATGGCGTTGTGCGACGGGTTAATGCTAGCACCGGTATCTTCTTTATGCATTGTCGGATGAAAATGAGAGGCATCACATACCGCTTTTATGTACAACGCGCACGTCTTAAATGAATGTCTCTCCCTGGCTCAGGAAGGATGCAGACAAGATGAGTAGCATCGACATCACCAGAATACACCCTTTAATCGTTTGTTTTGTTTATGGATCCCATGTAAGAATTAAAATGGTGTCCTCCTTAAGGCAATTTGGAATATATATATATATATATGAAAGAGTATATATATATATATATATATATATAAGTATATATATATATATATATATGTATATATATATATATATATATATATATATATATTTACACTACATACATAAAAAAAAATAACATGTATTTAAAGTGTTGGTATAAAGCAATTTGATATACCAATACTAATGGTATATCAAATTGTGATCCGTCCATGGCGCAATAATACGCATATAGAAACATTCTCACGAGCGTCTGCAGCTGATTCTAGATCATTGATCAATTTCCATACATTAGTCACTAGTGACGTATGAAAATAACGATGAAAAGTATCATATATCCCCGTTTTCTAAATGAATGTAAGATGGTACACATTTTCATCACAATCCTTTCTGCTTTCTGTTCTCCCCTCCCCTCTCATGCATAACGGGCAAACTGCGCAGAAATGTGGAATGAGAGAGTAAAGGAATTTGGGCTGGATTAAAACCTTGAAATAGAAGTTACACCAAGTAATCTACAAGAATATGGTTCGTGGTAACGATACGTGTTCACTTTCCTTGAGATTTATCTACAGTGTTTATCAATGATACAAAATTGCAAACCAGTAAATTCCTCGGATACGTGGTACACATACTGTGATATATTTAATGTTATGTTTTGTTGTTTTTTCTTAAACATACCATAATGTTCTAAAAATCAATTATTATTATTTAAATATGAAAATGTCCAAAGGCCTCTCTCTCTCTCTCTCTCTCTCTCTCTCTCTTTTGACCATCGTAGCAGGATACGGGCTAAAATCTATGAAATGGCGAACGTAGAGGATTTTCGTTTGTGTCATCCCACGATATCTCTGGACCAAAGGATGAGAGAGAGAGAGAGAGGGAGAGAGAGAGAGAGAGAGAGAGAGAGAGAGAGAGAGAGAGAGAGAGAGAGAGAGAGAGAGAGAGAGAGAGAGAGAGAGTTTTAAAGTCAAACCGACCAAAGAGAGAGAGAGACAGACAGACAGAGACAGTGACAGAGTTTTAAAAGTCAAACCGACCAGAGAGAGAGAGAGAGAGAGAGAGAGAGAGAGTCTGTGGTCGGTTGTACTGTTGTTAAAGCAGAATAATGACTTAGATCAACTGTAAATATATTAAAATATTTTAATTACCTCTTGTTGGTTCGTCAGTTGGCTTAGTTTCTATTACACATTAATTTCCATGCTCCGGTATCTGAATGGTGTAGCTATCCAAGTGTTGCTACTGCTCTACTTTTATCATTACAACCATCTTTCATGTTTAAATCATAAGTGTGTATTATATTGATTTAATCAATGTGGAGAAAAATAGAAACCAAGAAAAGAAAACAATCAACTTATCAATATACAGAGGTGACTGTAAATAGCCACTAAGGCAGAGAACTACATTTTGTAGCGGACACACTCGGGGATGTGAGGAGTTCATTCACTGGGTCAATACAGGGCTGCCTGTAGTAAATCTGAACTCCGTTCAAAGGGCAAATATGTGTATTTGTATGTGATATAAATAGAATATATGTACAGTATGTACGCTGTACCAATGATATACCACTCGTTGTATAAATTTTTCATTAAAAGGAAACTCAGCAAGCTTCGTTTCCTTTTAATGAAAAATTTATACATCTCGTGGTATATCATTGATACAGCGTACATACTATACATATTATATATATATATATATATATATATATATATATATATATATATATATATATATATATATATATATATATATATATATATATATACATATAT
>JAECUM010034403.1:0-21023 GCA_016617855.1 Megalonaias nervosa
CCTGATTATATTTTAGGACATTAAAGTATTTTTTTATTTTAATTATGTGCACAATTTTTAAAGCTTGCTGGACTCGGAGTTGTTTGCCAATGATATTTTTACTACGATAAAGGATAACAAAACAAAGCAAAACAACAACAAAAACTGAGATAAAAGGATTCAGTTTGGTAGACACGTTTGTATTTAAATGTAAACGATTTTATTTGCGGTTGCTTACTTTAATCGTGTAAATTTTGAGTGTTTACATCTGCATTAGATCGTACAGTTCAGCTAGCATTGTACGTTTAAATACCACATGACTAGTGATCAGATAAAATGAATGAAACAACAAATAAATGACTGTCTATGCATCATATTTTTTTCTTCACTACTGATGGACTCTTGAGCTTTTATTAGTAGCATCAGCCGTAAGAAACAATGTAAAACGATGTATCATCTGTGGTTTTGTGTTTCCTTTGGGATAATAAAAGTGACCCTTGGTATAACCGACGACATGCTATAAGTGTTATTTTTTACCTAGGTAATAGTTCATGTCTTATATGTTGGATATCATTTTGCCGAAGAAAGTTTAAACTTTGCAAAATCGAGTTCTAAAACAAATTAAGGAATTTAAGGGGATGTTTATATCTAGCTGGCTCGCTTTCCAACTATGTCAGAGTTAGCCAAAATCTCTCTTTTGTCCAGATTTAGAACATTTACAGGTATGTATGAGGTACGCGTTTCATATACCTTAAAATGGGAGTCGCGTTAGCTCAGAAGAGCACTGGAATGTCCAGGGGTTGATACCAGCCAAGATCAGCCGCGGTTGACTGACCTGGCGTTTCGTTAGGATAGGCGCTTAGCTTCAATCTCCTTGCCATTATACGGCTAACACTGTGTTAATAGTGCGGTTAAAGCCAAGACAAACCGAACTATGCATCTTCAAAGATATCTTAGATTTTCAGTTAAAGTATTAATCAAAATTAATCCTTGCAGGCATTTAATAATTATAAACATGTACGAACATTATCAAAATAAGAAAATCATAGTAGGGAAGAATGACTTCCTGGCACTGGCACCGGAAGAAAAGCTATTTGTGGCTTGTTAGTAAAGCAGTTGGTCTCCATTAATAAACTAAATACTTTGAGATTCTCATTCCTGGCACTACAGATCTTAAAATGCAAACTGTTTGTAATTAGATCTATACAAATAAATAAAACGACCCTAAGGGGGCATGAGCGACATGTGATCTAATTCCCACTTCTATGGTTCATTAGTTGTCTTTATCTAGGAGATGATCGACCACGGTGTTATTGCCCAGATCTAGCAGTAGTGTAGTGGGATACTATACAGACAATGGGAATTAGCATTACAGACCCACCCACCCCACCCCCGGGACTGTATACGAACAAGATTTATACGGACAAAATATCACCCTGGGACTGTATACGGACAATGGGAATTTTGTATAGCGACTAGCACACCCTGGGACTGTATACGGACAATGGGAATTTTGTATAGGGACAAGAGGAATGGAACAGGTAGGGTGACGTCACGGTACTGGACACTTGCAACAATGTAGCAAGTACCGTGACGTCATGCCACCTGTTCATTTCTATATAAAGTTTGAATCATTCGCGTTCGAGTTTGTGAATAGTATATAGCAAGTACCGTGACGTCATGCCACCTGTGTCATTTCTATATAAAGTTTGAATCATTTGTGGATATTATAATATTATACGCAAGTTATACAAATGACTAAACAGAATTTTAGATAAGAGAATAATGTTTTTGTGAGTTAAAAGATAAATTATACAATCGAATACATTTTTTTAGGCAAGAAAGAATAAACCTTTTCGAGGCAGTGGAGTGGACCTGAAAAGGGCCTTTGCATTTTTCTTCTATTGTCTCCATTTTTTCCACCAGCTCTTCACTTTTCCAATAATTCCCTTCTTCTTCTTTTTCTTTGCTTCGTCTGGAATCCAGTCAGGGTGTCCCATCTCTCTTACCTTTTCCTGTACCTTCATCCAGTTTTGATTTAGTCTTTCAAACTCCTCTTTTCTCTTTCTGTTTTCCTTCTCCTTTTCTCTCTTTTGCACATGTGTCTTTGATTTTCGTTACCTCTTCTTTCATCACTTTTCTCATTAGGTCTTCAGATTTCCTTAATTTCTCTAATCCCCACAGGACAAAAGATCACTCCTTAAAATTTGCTTGCTCTTCTAAAAAGCACCTCACTTGGATGACATTATCAAGTGCGTGATTCAATGTTCCCACTCTCACATATTTACGATGGATGAAGCCTCTTATTTTTTTTCACCTCCTCTTCTATCATTCCTGCCACCTGATCCCTGGCTACGTTCAGGCTAGTGACTTGACTGGTCACAAAGTCTTGGCTGTCTGGATAGTTCCATTCCTGTTCCAGCCTTTCCACCACGTAGGCTGCATCCATCATCCAAAAATAACTGTCTCTTAACTCGTTAAACAATTCCATCTTGTGTTGACTAGTCAACGTGGGTAGCCAGACTGACGAGCGTTCCGCGTTATATACGTCAAGTACGGACGTGAACGAAAACATCCCTTACACTCACTTCACATATTATTTACTATCCACACCAACGTACGCGAATGCATAAAACATACCATATTTACTATCCTCACCAAAGAATGAAAAAGACTAAAACACACACCTATTTACTATCCACACCAACGTACGCGAATGCATAAAACATACCATATTTACTATCTTCACCAACGTACGCGAATGCGTAAAACACACACCTATTTACTATCCACACCAACGTACGCGAATGCATAAAACATACCATATTTACTATCCTCACCAAAGAATGAGAAAGCATAAAACACACACCTATTTACTATCCACACCAACGTATGCGAATGCATAAAACATACCATATTTACTATCCTCACCAAAGAATGAGAAAGCATAAAACACACACCTATTTACTATCCACACCAACGTATGCGAATGCATAAAACATACCATATTTACTATCCTCACCAAAGAATGAGAAAGCATAAAACACACACCTATTTACTATCCACACCAACGTATGCGAATGCATAAAACATACCATATTTACTATCCTCACCAAAGAATGAGAAAGCATAAAACACACACCTATTTACTATCCACACCAACGTACGCGAATGCATAAAACATACCATATTTACTATCCACACCAACGAACGCGAAAGCATAAAACATACACACTATACTATCCTCACAAACGAATGCGAACGCACACACACACACACACACACACACACACACACACACACACACACACACACACACACGCACACATCAGTAAAGACGTGAGTGTTTATAGTCACATTACTTCACTTTCACACATCGATCGCCTGGGTCAACCTCACCCTGTCATCGAAGGAGACCGTTTAGGAGCCTGGACGGACGAGCATCCAGACGACAAGATTCAAAGTTTTGCAAGTGGTGGTCCCAAAAATTACGGCTACGAATACCGTAACCCTCAAGGAAAAGCATACACGGAGTGTAAAGTGAAAGGATTGACTCTCAATTATCGCACCAGTCGACTGGTGAACTTTGGCGTCTTGAAAGAAGCCTTGCAGTCTGGACAGGATGGAAATTTTAAAGTGACCACCCATGAACCGTACAAGATTGTACGTTTACCCTGTTACGTATCGGCTCGTTTAAAGTAACATAAAGAAAAGAGCGAAGACAACAAGCTTTGTTAGTTTTAACAAAAATAATTTATTTCCCTAGAAAATACGATGAAAAGATAAAAATATGAAACAAGACTTACGATTTACGAAGAAGATCCGAAAATTTGTTCTAAAATTGTGAAAACACATAAGTCCTGTGAATAAAAAGTTGTAAATTGACGTAGTCTGAATCTCAATTCCGTTCCAAGATGGCGGATGATGACGTCAGACGAAGATTAAACACAAATGTCCAAAATTTTCACTGTGAATCACAATTTGTATTGTCCTGTTCCAATTTAGAATTAATTGCAGCAAATGTCTTTGTCCAAAGCCAGTTGTGTAGTTCTCCAGGGAAAATAATTATTACTTAAAAGGTAGATGGAGCACAGCTATCGTCAATAACAAAACACATGTTGTTCTTCATACGTATGAACGAACAACTCTTTCCAGCACAAAAGAATTCCTTCTTCTTAAGGTATTAGAAACTCTATAAGATGTTACAATGTGACTCTCTGACTATTTCTAAGATGTAAAAATATGACTCTAGACTATCTCGCAGGTATCTGACCATTTAAAGAAAACTAACACGTCATTTCATGTACACGCACGAAGAAATCATGGAGATTTCGAAATATCGCCACCGCAGTATAGAATGTCAACAAGTATTATTAGAAACTACCGTGGTCACAGCCAATCATTTACATAGCTACTTCCGACTGTTTACTTAATACGACAAAACAGTCATACAAAAATCGTGCTTACGCGAGTCACATTTACGTTCTAAATAAACACGATGTTTGTAACAAAATATCAGACCCTGCGAACATAATCATAATCATAATAATAATTATATTTAATAATATAAAAATGAAATAAAAATGAAACAGAAAGAATTAGAAAGAATTCAAATTTTAACACACATGTAATTTAACTACAGGGTCGTAACAACCCACACACCAAATCGTTAGCCTGCCCTTGGAAAAAGTATATCAAATCGTGTACCAGGAGCGAGTTCGGCTTCCCAATCACTTCACTTTACCGTACGGTCAGGACGATATTGGCCAGCATATAAAAAAGGACAACGTTCAAGACCGATAGTTCATTGTAACTACCATTGCCAAGCGAGAAAGATGAATCCTTTCAAACAGCAAGTTTCAAGCAAGAGCAAGCTCGAGTGCGATGCTGTGCCTTGCGATGGCAGGTGTGCCGTACGCTATGACCTTAGCGATTCAGTACCACATTATCATGGGAACTTTGCTATAACTACTACTACCATACCTACCATGGAAAGTGATGCTGTGCGTGTCAAACCTGACGGATGCGAAAGTGATGCCACTCGTTATCGTACACCTTTTCACTTTACTATTTTTCATGGTGGATCTCATCATTATGAAACCATGCGGCTACCACCCTACGGATGTTATGCAAATCTGAGCACACTCCTACGTATTTCACCGTACCCTCATCGAAATGAACCTGTGAAAAACGAATATTCGTTCCCTGTGCGTTTGCCTGAATACTGCGACTTGAAAGTCGGATCCAAACCTTCCGAGGAAAATGGCCAAAATATCTTGGAGGACTTACTCCCGAAGAATTAGCTAGAGCTGGATTTATCTACTTGGGCGAAGGGGATAAAGTCAAGTGTTTCAGTTGTGGTGTGTCACTTCACGAGTGGGAGAAGAAAGATTGCGCTTACCTGGAACATGCTCGATGGTCTCAGGATTCTCACTACCTACCTTTAGTGGGACCTCGTCATTGAAGTGGGTATACCATGTCTTGTAAGAAACCAGCTACATGGCAAGGAGTCAAACGTTGGACAATCCCTAAACAAGTATTTAAACCCCATGTAGAAAATAATCGTCAAACATTACCAAACAAATTGCAGGAGAAGATCTACAAAGACATTTGGCTGGGACTTGCCAGAGCCAAATCTCAATTTGTGACTGTAGAACTTTTATGTCGAGAAATTCACAAGAGGAAATTGACAAAAGTCAACAAACAAGTCAGATTTCTCTGGATCAAGGGTGCGTTCTTCCTAATATTCCGCTTTAGACCATTTACATTGGATGATTTTATTGACATTCTTGACCGATTCCTGGAATGGCAGTGGTCAGAAATTACTCACTTTGTCCATTACTTTCTCTCTAGGAGAAGTGTTTGACTGACATGGTTATGGATACTTTACAAGAGAACATTCATGGTTTGCCTGTGGAATTGAGAGAACGCATTTACCGCGAGTTCGTCAAAATACAAGTGAAACGCAAAGAACCATTGCATCCGTTACGTCTTCGATGTTTGAACCACTGGTACCTAAATGCTATAAGAGGACTGATTCTGATGAAAGTGTTCCAGTGGTCAGACATTGATGAATCGCGTGAAATTCATAAATTTTTGGATGCCACTCATTCAACTTACAAGGTGATCCTAATACACCGAATTCCAATGGATGAGTTAGAGGATTACAACAAATCTTTACAAGAACAATTCTTTCTAGTTCAAGAGGAAACTTCTGTGCGACGTGTGGTGTGTGAGTTAGTGACTAAACTTTTTTGGTACGGTACTAAAATAAAATCGATGCTGTTCAAAAAGTACACTTATTACCTTACACCAAAGAGGGTATAAAAACGGACCACCATGCCACGACCTTTATCATTCGTGATACAACAGATTCTGTGGAAGGAAATCAATGACACTATTCAAACGGTAGAGGATTACGATCGTCTATTACGAGAACTGTGTCCATTGAATTGGGGTCGACGTGTAGTGTGTGTCTTAATGACTTGCTTTCTGGGATTTCGTTTACCAGCCGATTCATTGTGGACTCTTTACGAACAGTACATACAACTCCAAAAAGCATGAAAGGTGCTCCTTTAAATGTACACGAGAGACTCATTCTGCTCAAAGCTTTGCGCTTTCATCTTGATACTTCTCAACCTCTACGGGAAAACAAGATTCGTCAACTTTTAGGCACTGAAGATGTGTACGATGATGTGTGTGTAGCTTGTGACTTACACCCTCACTGGAAAGATGTACGTGACTGGAAAAGTTGGGGGTTTGAGGCATGGACAAAAGAAGTGGCACACTATGCCAAAGATTTGTAATCCTAAAAAATTAAAATGTTCAGTGAAAAAAGTAACTTTTAAACCAGTGTTAGTGACAGTGCCAGAAGAAGAAGTCGTGACCGAGGAAAACCACTCTCTTCAGGACAGGACCATTATCGACATCTCCGAAAGGCCATTCCGGAGGACTCTTGTGTGACTGTGCCAAGGAGTGTAGAGACTCTAAGAACATTACACACTACCCCTACGATTTCACCTCTTGATCACCACAAATGTTGTACAGAGACTTGTTTATATTCCACTTTGATCGTTTTGATGTGTCTTTTATTTATGTACTTAACCATTTGGCTTTTATGTATTTTTGTCTTTCGTGTTGTTCACAATTAAAGATGACAATAAATGTGTCCTGAAAAAAAGTATAAAAACTCTTGTCTTGTCTGTCCTCGTGTCAAAAGTGACATTTCTTACACTACTATGGCAACCTCTACTGTCTCTACTCCCTCTTCCTCCACTGTCAAAGTCATTGACGAACACGTAAATCGGACTAGTTGGGAGGCCTTGTATCTTCGCCATCCCTTTAACATGCTCATTGCCGGACCTAGCGGTTCAGGCAAAACCGAATTTGTCAAACGTTTGATCGAACATAAACATCATTTGATCGATCGTCCCCCTCAACGAATCGTGGGGTGTTATAAAGAGTGACAATCGGCGTACAGCCTTCTGCGAGAAAGTCAAAGCGATTCCATCGTCTTTGTGGAAGGCATTCCTGGCGAGGACGACGGGATCGTGTCTGACCCTAGTCAAACTCATTTGGTTATTTTTGACGACATGTTAGGAGAAGACGAAGAAGAAATTAAACTCTGGTTTACGCGCAAAGGGCATCATCGTAATGCCAGTGTCATTTACATTACCCAAAATTTGTTTCAACAAAGTAAAGCCCATCGTACCATCAGTCTCAATGCTCATTACGTGGTGTTGTTTAAAAGCCCTAGAGATAAATCGCAAGTACAAGTGTTAGCCAAACAGTTAGGAACGCCTTGGCTGACTCATGCGTACGACGATGCCACTCAAACCCCACACGCTTATTTACTCGTACCCATCTGTTTCACCACTGGTGCCAAGACGGAGGGCCTGTCGTGTACACGTCCCTTTCGTCGACTTAATCACAATCACCAAAAAAGTCTATAAAAACCTCGGTCACTTTGGCTCTGTCTCACACATCGTCAACATGACGTCCCTTAAGTCTCATCTTCCCATCAAAATGATTCGTACCTTGTACGGTATCAGTCGCGAAAAAAATCCACAAATACGTGCTGGTGTCTTAGAAGCTAGTCTCAAAGACGTCTTACGATGGTTTACGGTGACAGCACGTCAATTACTGCAAGGCATCATTCAGATTCCACATCAAACCAAACGTTTTTTTGAGAGAAGCAAAGTCGCCTTGACGCAGCTAGCCGATCCTCGTATCGACACTCAAACCAAAAAGCAAATCATTTTGAAACCTTTAGGTAGCGGTTCTCTAGGAGGTATGATCATTCGTTCCCTCTTAAAATGGGATCCTAATGCTCCCAAAGTCATCCCCAAGAAAAAGTCACACCCAAACGTACCCAGAAGAAAAAGAAAAAGAGCAACGGTGTCAAGACCAGGTCACAGCCTCATTAAAAGAAAAAGAAAAGTCCACAGAAAACAGCTTCTAACCGCAAAAGAGCGTCTCCAAAAACTTCTCCTTCAGCGGTGACACCCTCTTCCTCTTTGGTGGCAGTGGCCCCTGCTCACAAAGTATCTGCCCCCAAAGTCAAAGTCCAAGAGAGAACGGGTGTGTTACAGAGTTTACTGGATTTGTCCAAGCAAGAACTGTCCCGATTTAGTCCGTTGCGAACTCCTCCACGACGTGTGTTGCCTGTCATCAAGTTGATACGACGTAAAGACAATCAGTGGCGTCGCATTCTAGAATAAAAAAGACCTGAAGCAAACGATAGGGATCAGTGTTTTGTGCTGCTCAATGCCCAAAGATGTCCCCTCCAAGACGTGCACACCGTCACCATCGTCGTTCTTCTGTCCAAAAAGGAAAAGGAAAAGGAAAAGCAAAAAGGAAAGGACTGCTACCTCGTTTAGCCAAACACTGGGACATGTTGTCCGTCCTGTCCAAAGCTCCTCCACCCATGCGAAAAAGACTCTTTCAAACTGCCTCCAAAGACGTTATCGATACCGTGTGCGAATGTTGTCTGAATGTCTTGAAAGGCACAATACCTTTGTCTAAACACCAGAAAGAATGCTTAGCCAAACATCGACACGTTCTTCGCCAAATGGTCCAAAAGAAAATACCCATTGGTCAAAAGAAAAAGATGTTGGTGCAACGCGGAGGAATTTTACCCCTTTTGCCCATGTTGCTGAAAGGAGTAATGGGAACAATAGGAGGACCCTTGCTGAAAGGAGCATTTCGAAACATCCTGGGAGGATGAAGATAAAAAAGTCCAAGAAGATAAAATGGACCTTTGGTGTCAAAAGATCTCAGACGTGATGCTCGAAATCCGATGGAAGGACGAAAACTGGCTTTAGTGCCTTACAAATGATGGATGGAATACCATCGTTGGCAAGAACAACGAACCCCTCATTTACCTCCCAATCCTCATTTGACCGAGATGTCCCAGTTACAACACGAATTGCAATCGTTGATGGATCGCAGCGATTTGTCAGAAAAGGAAAACTCGCAACGGTACGGTCAATTGTTGCAACGACTGCAACTCTTTCACCAGAAAGCTTTAGATGAAACAGCTCTACCCACTCTGAAAGATTTTAAGACTCTGATGAAAAGTCCATCACCACCACCCCCAGCGGTCAAGACAGACGCAACCCCACAGATGACTGAGGAAGAAGAGGCACGAGAAGTCTTTTAAACACCGTCAGCAGCTCCCATCCCTAGTAAGATTGCAGCGTCCTTGTTGACCCCTTCCCCTACACCCCAACGAGAAGAACTTAAAGCTTGGGTTAAGAAGATGATGTCCACTCTTCCTTCGACAGAAGTGAAACAGAAAGAAGGGAAACCAGAAGTGAAAAAAGAAAAGAAGACCAAAGCCATCCCATTACCACCACCACCACCACTACCTTCAACTTCTACACCCGTGGCACATCGGACACGTAAAACCGTTTCTAAACCACCCCCCCGTCCCATTCAGAGTAGCATCAGTGAAGAGTGGATCACTTATTTAAAAAAAATGGAGAAGGTGTTAGCCAGCATTTACTTCGATCCAGTCCATCCCGCAGGTTACGGAGGAGTTCAGAAATTGTATCGTGCTGCCAAAACTCGACTGAAAAATCACCCTAACCATCCTCTTTTAGACACTCCTCTGACTTCCAGTGACTCCTCGGACACTAGAACTCTGGAATTATGAACAACCAATTTTACTTCACGTTACCCAGTGACAGTTCCATGGAGGTGTTTCCCAATAACACTTTGTACTGTTACACGGCCAGATTACCTCAAGCCATCCAACTGGATCACGAAGCCCATTGGGAAGTGGCTTTGGTCGAAATGATGCACCCTACACAAATCAAAAACATCGTCGAAAATGAAAACACTTTTACGGTAGAAGTTTATGACGAACAAATGCAACAAGCCATGGATGAACGCGCCAGTGTAGCTGACTTTATGAAATCACAAGACCCCAAAACTAAACGAACCACTTATTTGTTGAAAATTCCTGCGGGCTATTATTTTAGTGGTCAAGATTTGGTGAACGCCATTGCTGACAGGTTCAATTTCATGTTTGGTAAAGACTTGGAGAAAGCCAGAAGAAGTGTCACGATCGAGTACCACAAAATAGCTCGTCGCCTAATGATGAAATTTTCAGAGGACAAAGTATTGGCCATTACATTTTATCCTGAATTATATGATATTTTGGGTGGAGACACCAAGTTGATCAGGATGAAAACCGAAATACCAGCCATGATCAGTAACTTGGATTTTGCGAAATATTTTCGATTCCCTGTAGAAATGAACCAAGGACTGAATTTGATTTTTGTGTATTCCGATGTGGTGGAGTACAACGTGGTGGGACTCACCTCCGTACCGTTGCTGCGTGTCATTCCTTTCAAAGTGGATTCTGCCACGGCTGCTGACGAAGAAAGTGGAAACACCTATCATGTTCAAAGCGAATTTTTATATTCTCACTATTTACCCGTCCCTAAGTCGTATTTCGACACTGTCAACATTACTATAAAAGGAGATCTGGGACAAAATATTCCATTCACCAAAGGGAAAGTCACAGTGAAACTCCATTTTCGAAAACGTTTACTCTAACCCTTTGTCAGTCATGTATCCTGTGTACCAAGGAGTCGCTTGACAGCGAGGACATGGTTTAGGTGAGATGCTAAAATCAGCCTTTCGTAAAGTGGCTCCCGTTTTGAAACCGATGGTAACACGGGGATTGCACGCCTTAAAAGAATTTCTCCAAAATGTCATTATTGACAAACAAAACCCCAAAGAAGCTTTCTTGAGAGCAGGCAAAAATGTCTTGCTTCAAATGGGCAAAGACATTTTGGGCCGGCGAGAAACTCCTATAAATGTCCTGGGCAATGCCGAGTCAGGCATTCCTGCTTCCCTGACGTCACAGCAAGGACAAGGCAGAAAAAGACGACGAAAACACCCCTTGAGATGACATCACGCCCCTAGAGCTAGAAAGACTAAGAAAAGAAAAACTGTCCGAGAGTTAGATGTTTTTGATTATTAAAAAAGAAAATGATGCACCGAGAGTCTTGTGCTTGTTCCAAGTCGGAACTGGATCTGTTTGCCATGCCACCCACGATGATGACGATGCAAGAATCCCAAAGGGTCAAATTTCATCCCGTCTCCTCTTTGACGGATTCAGCTCCCATCGAGTTTGAAATAAAAGGACAACCCGAAGATTACATCGATCTGAATAGCAGTTACTTGTATCTGAAACTGAAAGTGATCAAAACCGACAACACCAATCCGGGAGCCGATGCCAGAGTAGCTCCCGTCAACAATTTCATGCATTCCTTGTTCAGCGAAGTGGATTTCTACTTGAATAACAAACCGGTCAGCAGCAGTATGGATACTTACCCTTACCGAGCGTACCTAGAAAATCTCTTGACGCACGGAAAAGAGGCCAAGAACACTCATTTGGATGCTTGCGATGTATGGAAACCTGACACCGCAGGTGAAGACACGTTTAACGACACAGCCCTGACAGCCGATGACAATCCTCACAATGTGGGTTTTAACAACTGTCGAAGGAAATTCCTGCAAGGTCGTAGTTTAGAACTGATGGATCGCTTGCATTTGGACATGTGGTTGCAAGACAAGTATTTGCTGAACGGAGTGGATATTCGCCTGAGACTCAATCGCAGCAGTGTCGCTTTCCATTTGATGGCTCATGCCAACGAGTACAAAACCATCATCCAAGAAGCCAGACTTTACGTGCGTCGCTTAGAAGTGTTACCTAAAGCGGGAAACAACATCAGTCAAACATTGAGCAGATCGACCGCCAAGTATCCGATCGACCGCCAAGTATCCGATGCTGCTGGACTCCGATCCAAGATCGAAGATCATCTGTTCCAAGGACAGTTACCCAAACGTTTAATTGTTGGCATCGTCAGTAATGCAGCCCTCAACGGAGCCCACGATCAAAATCCTTTCCAGTTTAAGCACCACAGAATGTCCAAGATCGAAGTCAGTCGCGATGGCAAGACCTTGAGTACCAGACCTTTCGAACCTAACTTTGCTCAGAAGAATTACTTGAGATCGTACTTGTCCCTGTACGAAGCTACCGGAACCAACACCAGTCACGGTATTTCGTACGAAGATTACGTAGGAGGTTACACTTTGTGGGCCTTTGGTTTCACTCTAGACCAAGGCAGTGACGAGGGACATTTCCACCCGATAAAATCTGGTCAACCGCGTGTGGAACTTCAGTTTGCAGAAGCTCTCACCGAGACGGTCAACGTCATGTTGTATACCGAATTCGATAATACCATCGAAATCAACAGTTTGAGAGAAGGCATTCTAGACTATTAGAAACAATGGAAGACTCCCATCCCTGATTGAACGAGAGAGAATCTTTGGACATGGAATGGGAGGATAGCGTGAAAACAGAACCCCAAGACCGAGACAAAGAGAACGAGGTAGTGGTCACGTCCAGATGGCCAGAACAAGAACAACATTTAGTGTCCTGTTTTGTTAAACACCTGACGGATACAATTACGGAATTGAGTAAGAAATATTGTTATGGATGTCAAAACGACCATCCCAGTCAAATTCAAAACTATAAATGTATGATGATGAGTCAAGAAGAAATATTGGACGAGTATCTGGACGACGCTTGGAGTCTCATCTCGGAAGAAGCAGTGTTGCATGAGTGGTATAAAGGCTTGCGTGATCATTCCTGCCCTACACTGACTATTCTAGAGATCTATCGCATCGAAGCTCTCTTAGCCCAGAGTCCGGAGACAAGGCGAAGAAACGGCTACTTGACAGAGCGTTTCAAACAAAAAGTCAGAATTGAATTGATGACTTATCATTACCTGTGAAAAAAAAACAAAAAAACAACACAACAAAATATGGATACCTGGGAACTTTATTACCTTTAGAACAACAGTTCGTATACTGCTTCTTGGAATCCTGTCGTGTGCGCTGAAGATGAACTACCTCATCGCAAACCTCAAGACCATCAAGCTTATGTCATCAACACGGACGAAAGTCATCTCCCAGGAACTCACTGGGTTGCCGTCTACTTCCCTCAAGAGGATTGCGTGGAATATTTTGATTACCCCCTTAGGAAGACTATATCATTAACTTTATGGGATGAAATGCCCAGACGACACGATACAATAATGTGAAATTACAAGGCACAGATTCTGTCATGTGTGGACAATATTGTGTGTATTTTCTTCATCAACGCAGTCTTGGATATCCTTTAGAATATTTAGTGACTTATTTTGATCGTCACTCTTCTGGAAACGATGAGAAAGTAGATCGATGGTTTTGTGACCATTATGGCTATCTTCTGTCTTTAGCTAGGAAACGTAGTGTACATCAATGGCCTCATGGCTTCCATCAATGGAAATCTCACATGATTTCACAACGTTGTCAACCTTGTCAAAAATAATTTGTTTGATGTTATTGTTACTTGTTAATTGTTAGTAGTTGATTGTTGGTTGAATAAAAATGTTGTGTTTTTGAAAAAAAAAATGTGTCTGTCGTTTGTTTTAAAAAAACGACTGTGAATATATGCTCTTTGACTTTCTCTCTATCTCTCACCATGACATTCGCTATCATAGCGTTCCGACACTAAAACCTAGTAGGGATGTTTTCTATCGCGTCTGCGTTTGAACCATATAAATCGAGTTGGTCTCCAGTCTGGCCATCCACTGTTGACTCGTCAACCTATGAAGATGCCTTCCAGACTAGCCAAGCTGAACGAAGCTTACGTCAATTTACATCGTGTCAGGCTAAACCTGATACCTAAGCCTGAAGGGATAGAGAATGTCAGGATGTTAGCCATAGCCCAAGACCTGATAGAAGAGGTCTTCAGAGAGGAAATCAAGAAAGAACAAGAAGAATGGACAGAGAAGTACAGACTTCAGAAGCAGAGAGAACAGCAACAACAACAACAACAGCAGCAACAGCATCAGCAACAACAAGAACCAGACAGAGGTTTTGTCGACTGCCGTGTGGACACCAAAGAGTTCTCCTTCTCTTTCCGCAGAAGCAGGCCGTATCGTATAGGAAAGCCTGCTGCCAGACGGGGACGCAATCTTAGAGAGTAAAAAAAGATTGCCATCACTTCCCATCAATAAAAAAGAAAAAAAAAAAAAACTCCAGCCCTTTTCAGGGCTACCCCAATACTCTAGAAAAGTCATACTAATTCAATTGCCAAAACAAATTTATGTGTTTGTGTCTTTAAAAAAATAGAAGTGTGTCTATATGCACTTCGTTCCTTTTATTAGGAAAAAAATTCACCCTTCGTTTTCTCTGTCTTGTGGAATCGTGCATGTCTGTGTTTGTAAGTAAAAAAGTCAACGTGAGTGTTTCTTTTAGGTCCGCGCGTTTGATGTAATGGTAAGTTTTGGTTTTAGGGGATGTTTACCTTCACGTCCGTGCTTCAAATATATAAAGCGGCGCGATCGTCAGTCTGGCTACCCACGTTGACGTAGCAACTGCAACGAAATGAGCAGAATAACGAAACTACTAGAACTCCAAATGCGCCTGGAATATGCCAGGCGGTTGCTAGATGAGCTGGCTATGGAGGCTTTAGCCGAAGAAGCCAGGCTTGAAGAGGAGGAGAAGAAAAAGAAAGAAGAGGAGAAGAGAGGGATCCTACCTCACTTCATGTTAAGACCTCTGTGTGAGGTCAAACCTGAGGTGAGGACGCCTCCAGAGACAGTAGCAGCACCACAACAAAGACAGCCACAGCCTCTGCCACCAGTACCACCAGTACCAAGAGCCGCTGTCCCCCAGAGAGAAACCTGGGAGGAGGAGGCATGGGAGGAATTGGAAAGACAGAGGCAAGAGTGGGAGCCTCGGCGTCAGCATCATCATCCCAGGGTGTGGAATAGAAGAAGGAGGGAACAAGTGTTCACTATCCCTCAAACTGAGGAGTGGGATAGTGAAGCCAATCAACCTCCCTTTGCGCTCCCAACCACACGCATCAATTGGGAGCAGGACTGGAGCCGGCGATGCGTGTGTGGTGCCCGCCCTGGGAGATGTCATCATTAACCAGGTGCATTTGGAGTTCTAAAAAAACAGACCTTCTCAGGGCTAACCAGATCTCTAGAAAAGAGAGACTATTCAATTTGCCAATTTGTGTGAATGTGAAGTAGTGTGACTATAAACACTCACTTCTTTACTGATGTGTGTGTGTGTGTGTGTGTGTGTGTGTGTGTGTGTGTGTGTGTGTGTGTGTGTGTGTGTGTGTGTGTGTGTGTGTGTGTGTGTGTGTGTGTGTGTGTGTGTGTGTGTGTGTGTGTGTGTTAGCATGCACGTTCGTTGGTGAGGATAGTATATTGTGTGTGTTTTATGCTTGCTCGTTCGTTGGTGAGGATAGTATATTCTGTGTTTTATGCTTTCGCGTTCGTTGGTGAGGATAGTAAATATGGTGTGTTTTATTCATTCTCGTACGTTGGTGTGGATAGTAAATATGTGTGTGTTTTATGCTTTCTCATTCTTTGGTGAGGATAGTAAATATAGTATGTTTTATGCATTCGCGTACGTTGGTGTGGATAGTAAATAGGTGTGTGTTTTATGCATTCGCGTACGTTGGTGTGGATAGTAAATAATATGTGAAGTGAGTGTAAGGGATGTTTTCGTTCACGTCCGTGCTTGACGTATATAACGCGGAACGCTACCCACGTTGACTAGTCAACACAAGATGGAATTGTTTAACGAGTTAAGAGACAGTTATTTTTGGATGATGGATGCAGCCTACGTAGTGGAAAGGCTAGAACAGGAATGGAATTATCCAGACAGCCAAGACTTTGTGACCAGTCAAGTCACTAGCCTGAACGTAGCCAGGGATCAGGTGGCAGGAATGATTGAAGAGGAGGTGAAAAAAATAAGAGGTTTCATCCATCGTAAATATGTGAGAGTGGGAACATGGAATCACGCACTTGGTAATGTCATCCAAGTGAGGTGCTTTTTAGAAGAGCAAGCAAATTTTAAGGAGTGGTCTTTTGTCCTGTGGGGATTAGAGAAATTAAGGAAAACTGAAGACCTAATGAGAAAAGTGATGAAAGAAGAGGTAACGAAAATCAAAGACACATGGGCAAAAGAGAGAAAGGAGAAGGAAAACAGAAAGAGAAAAGAGGAGTTTGAAAGACTAAATCAAAACTGGATGAAGGTACAGGAAAAGTTTAGAGAGATGGGACATCCTGACTGAATTCCAGACGAAGCAAAGAAAAAGAAGAAGAAGGGAATTATTGGAAAAGTGAAGAGCTGGTGGAAAAAATGGAGACAATAGAAGAAAAACCCAAAGGCCCTTTTCAGGTCCACTCCACTGCCTCGAAAAGATTTATTCTTTCTTGCCTAAAAAAATGTATTCGATTGTATAATTTATCTTTAACTCACAAAAACATTATTCTCTTATCTAAATTTTTTTTTAGTCAGTTGTATAATTTGCGTATAATATTATAATATCCACAAATGCGAACGCGAATGATTCAAACTTTATATAGAAATGACACAGGTGGCATGACGTCACGGTACTTGCTACATTGTTGCAAGTGTTCAGTACCGTGACGTCACCCTACCTGTTCCATTCCTCTTGTCCCTATACAAAATTCCCATTGTCCGTATACAGTCCCAGGGTGATATTTTGTCCGTATAAATCTTGTCCGTATACAGTCCCAGGGGGTCTGTAATGCTAATTCCCATTGTCCGTATAGTATCCCACTACACTACTTCTAGCAAACAATAAAATAAAAAATGAAATTAGTGGAGTGAGTAACGGAGGTCTGAGCAATGATGTAGAATACAACAACACGAGGCCCAGTTTGTAAAATATAATAATTAATCAATTACATAAACAAAATGAAATTGAACATGACATCTGAATGATACACTATCTCTTAGAAATAGAATTAAAAAATATGCGAAATGCAGTGAGCCGTTCTGTTATACTTATAAAACAAATTTCATCATAGAACTGAGTAACTGATCGAATTCAAGTTGCCGGAATGTCAGCATAACCTGGTTGCTTCCGGTCCTTTCCAAATCGCTGTTTGTTGGTTGCAGTATTTCTCTCTCTCTCTCTCTCTCTCTCTCTCTCTCTCTCTCTCTCTCTCTCTCTCTCTCTCTCTCTCTCTCTCTCTCTCTCTCTCTCTCTCTCTCTCTCTCTCTCTCTCTCTCTCTCTCTCTCTCTCTCTCTCTCTCTCTCTCTCTCTCTCTCTCTCTCTCCTGCATTCCTTCCCACTGTGTAGCACAGGCATGGTGCTACTCTTTCATTCAAATAAATAAAACGCAACCTAAATATTTGTCAGGTTTTTCTTTTCTGGCGTCGAACAATATTCCCACTCTTGTTATGTCAGATATCGTCTTGTCGTAACTCACCATATTAAGGCTGATACTGATACACGATCCTATTAACATAAATTTACTGTCTCTCTAGTGTCTACTCGCATTCCTAACTGGCACCATGACAAAGCAAGACCTCTTTGATAACTGTAGGCTGTAACGTACAGGTTGAATGATGTCGGTCGATACACGATTCTCTCGGTTAAGATAATTCACTTAAAAATACAAATTAATTAATTGAATTGACGTCATGTTTTAACTACATTCCTTGCTAATTAGTGATTCATTGATATAGACATGGAAAAATCAATTCTTAGCATACATCCTACACATCATTCAAGAGAGAACAATTAATTCTCACACTTCGTATCAGAGTAATGCATGAAATTCCTACAATACATGATTTCTGTTACATCAGAACGAGGTAATTCGAACAAATTCATTTCAATTCGAACAAATCAATATAATACACGAGTCATATAACATTCGAGACAAAGGCATGCTAACCCGTAGCCTCTTAACTCACGGAAAATTGACGTATGATTTTAAAACGAATAAATTCAACAAATGATTACAAATTTACACCAATGAACATACTGTTTGTGACTGAGGCAATATCTTTGTGTCTTTCCGAGACTCGCTTCCTTTTCTATGAAGCCGAATCTCACTTTCCGTGTTCCTCAAATTTTCCAGACCTAATCCCTTGGACAATTTTATGAGATAAGTACTTTTTACTGAACTCGGAGACCGTTCCCCTTTTCACAGAAAAACTTGGACTGCGGAATTTCGCAAGAAAAGTACTTAAAACCTTTAATTTCGTCTGGGAAACACACCCGCTCGTTTAGCTTAGCCAATCAGGATTAACCTTCTCTAACCGCCAAAATTTAACAGTCCAATCGAAGTCAGAAATCTAGTCCGCCGTTATCAAAATATAATTTTACGACACCTATTTCAAATACACCAAACTTTCTCAAATTTTGTTGTTGTCTTGTCTCTACTCTTTCATTTCATCCACTTGACCCTATGTTAACATGTCTATCGGACAGTTACCCTAGCGGGTCCTAATTAAAATCCAATCCTGCTTCCAAACAAGAAAGGTTAACCATTGCAAGCTACCAATTTATGGCGAGCCTAGCACAAACGTCACTCTTAATGGGTACGTGTCACGTTGGCCACAACAGAATGTACTGCGAAAATATCTACAAAATTTTGCATCATTAGAAACAAACGTTTTCGGAAAATCCAAACTTTCAAGAAATAGTAATTGAGAAGGAGCATCACCGATCAGTTCATCTCTTAGCATTCACACAAACGGCACTAAGTGTCTGTTTAAACCCCTGCACCATTAACTCTTTCGTTAAGCTAAACATTATTTGAGACCGAGAATTTTCATCTTTATTTCTGGGTCACACCCTTACTCCTTTAGTGGAAAAATGAATAAACATCCCAACTAAGTGCTAATTCCTCTCTTTCTTATGTCTAATGGATTAAATTACAGTACATTACAATGGGACTAATTAACATGTCACTGTCTCCAGTGGTTTGTATTCCAAGACTTGGCAATTTGATCTCTTGGTTGTTAAGATAGCTTACCTATTTCCTGTTACATTTAGCTACAACAGCATTAAAATCAGTCCTTCAGATCAGATAAGATATCGATTATCAATTAGACACAGTGTTATAATACACCGATTATCAATTAGATACAGTCTTATAATGTATCGATTATCAATTAGATACAGTGTTATAATATATCGATTATCAATTACAAATAGTTTTTGCAATTCTCATATAGCAGGACTTTTAACATACTCATCTTATTATTCTTTTTTAATCTTTTTAAACAAAATGATTTCTTTCACAATATTCAGTTTTTATTACAAAAAAAAAAAAAAAAAAAGTTTAAAACGCCGAAACTTGTTTCAGTTTCCATGATGTGAAATGACTGAAGTTGTGTAGAACACTCTGGATGGCACTGTATCAGTGGTGGTTCAGTGGTTAGCGTTTATTCCTTGGCACCAGAAGGGTGCGGGTTTGAATCCCGGTCAGACCAGGCAGTGATAACATCATGTTGTATTCCTCGGAAGGAAGACACTTAACTGGGCAAGATATAATTTTTCATGTGTAGATTTGTCGCTAAAATGCAACTTAGAAACCCTGCGTGGGTCAGCGGTCAAAGGCTTAGTTTTATCCCCGATAGATCCTGGTTACAAATCACAACATTGTAAACGGGAAAAAAAGTATTTAAAGACCCTCGTCATGGCCACAAAAGATATGAGAAGGTTTTCATCCAGCCCAAATTCTTTTTCTCTCTCACTCCAGATTTCTGCGTATTTTGTCCCTTATCCATGAGAGCGAAGGGGGGAACGGAAAGCAGAAAGGATTGCGATTAAATAGTGTACCATATTAAAATCATTTAGGAAACGGGGATTATTAATACTTGTTATCGTTATTTTCATACGTCTCTAATGATTAATGAGTGGAAATTCACCATTGATCTATAGGCCTAGGCACAGTTCCAAGAATGTTTATACATGCGTATTATTACGCCATGGGCGGATCACAATTTGATATACCAGCAGTACTGGTATATGAAATTGCTTTATACCAACACTTTCAAAGCCATGTTATTTTTTATCTATGTGGTATAAATATATTTGCCAGTAAAACATTACTGATTTCAAGCAAGGGCAAAGAAACCTAACTCTTTTTCATTGTTTTCGTCCGTCTCTTACAGAACTGGTATATGAATGTTCACAAAATGTTTGCGCTTTTTGTTGTCTTGCTCCTCGTTCATACAATGTACAATGTTTGTTATGGTACATTTGTCTTGTTATATAACGATACTGTTTGCATGGTGCAACCAATTATTTTGTTACCACATCAGTATAAGAGAGGAATTACAGAATGCAGAGAAGTTACAAATTTGCTTGACAGAAATGGCAACACCACGTATTATGTAAACTACAGGTAGAAGTTTATCGGGTAAATTCAAATATGAATCTGAAGGTCTGGAGAGCAATAACCAAATTACATTGCTTATTAGTGGCAGATGATTAAATGATTTAAATATCTGACGTGACAATAATATAATATTTATCGTCATATTCGATAAAATTAATGAATTATAATTAATTATAATGTATAGTTTCTGTTCTTTTCATTTGACATCATACGATCTCAATACAAGGTGCAGTTTGTGTTATATATATATATATATATATATATATATATATATATATATATATATA
>JAECUM010034404.1:0-11075 GCA_016617855.1 Megalonaias nervosa
TATATATATAATGGCAAAGGCTTGGTAGTCTGTAAGGTGGATGTAAATATTTTGGCTCAGGGTACTCTCTCATTGACTCGATTCAGAAGAAAATATACCTTATGCCAAAATCTAATCCAGCCCTTAGGAGATATTTATTCGTTAATATTTTATTTGCTTCGTTAACACTTAAAACAACAGAGGGAATATTTCATTATATTGAAGAAAAAAAAATTGCTTCAACATTCACAAATATGTATCCATAAAACAGTGACAATGAAGAATCGGGCTAATTAAGTGAATAAGACCAACACAAGTATAGTATACCAGTTTGGTGGTAAAAAGCCCTCCATATTTGGTTGTTGTTAATAAATGTCATATATTCATTGTCTTATTATATGACGAGGAATTACTCTCAGATAATGTAAATGTATTACATAAGTGGCCTAATATTTAAACATTTTAATTGGCTTACGTCATCTATTAATTGTCTTAAGGTAACTACCAGACGTATACAGTCTTGAAGGGAATAATTTATTATGGTGTGAATGAGGTACGAAAATTGTAACTGCCCATCTGCTAACTGCTACAGCATCAGAGAATGAAAGAAATTTGTTTATTATTCTACAACATACACCATGCTCAATTACTGAGCAACATTTTTAATTAGTTGATCTAAATCGAAGAAGAAAATAGCCGCACTTGAAGATCGGCAGGTGCAAATAGGTATCACTAAAAACTCAAGCAGATTGCTTTTATCGTAAAAGGCGTAAAAAATATTTGCCAGAACTATATTACTCTATCCTATCTCATTTTCGTCCACTTTGCTTTGAACTTATCAAAATTCCAAATTGTGTTTCGTTTACTGAGATACACTCACGTTCACCTTACTTTTGGCATCACACCGTCAGCCGATGCAAAGTCTTTGTTTCTTTCTTTCTTTTCTGGTAGTTGGTTAAGTACACTATGTAGGGACAAGATTCGTAACGGCAAGAAAAAAGAGAAATCAGTTAAAATCAGTTGAATGTAAAAATGCCAACTGGCTTTATTTTAGTAAGGATGCTTTGAAGCTGTAACGGAAACTTATGCCGTCCAAGGATTCTATGCTTTGCATGGGGGTTAACATTGCAAAATTTATAATATTTGTGAAACCTGCTCTGGAACTCCTAACTTTGATTGTGGAACGTACGTTATGCTGTCCAGGGTACAGATTTTGCAACCCTCTTTATGTTAAATACAACCTATGTGTTCATTAATATGCAATATATACAGCTGACTTGATAGGATGCTTTTAATTCAAGTACCTGTATTCTTTTTGTGCCTTTGTTTAATTTGCAATAAAACTGAAGCGAGATATATCAACACCTGTAAATGGTATGCGAACGGTACGCCAATGTGCCTTTAAATAATAATAATAATAATAATAATAATAATAATAATAATAATAAATTCATTCATTTGATATATAACTTAATTTCATATCGTCTTCCTTTTCGTCCTCCTTCATCTCCTTACACTCATCCTCAAGAAAGAAGAATTTTAGAGGTAAGAGACAGGAGGTTATGAGATGATGATGTAAGCAATATATGTTTGTAGCATGCAACATCTGTTTTAAAAACTTCAATTTAATCCTTTTTAATGCCCGTTTAATGTCCTTAAAAAGTCGTATACATGAAATCATATTTATTGGTTCCATATCCTAACATTTATTGCTCATTTTGAGGTAGTATTGCATATATCAGTTTATGAGATACTGCTAATTGGCAGCTCTGTATGGCATTTCAAAATATCAAATTACAGCGACTGATTATTTATCTCCACTGTTGACATTCCCCGCCTTACGCCTGCAGTAGTAACCAATAAAGTTTCGGTAAATTTAGTGTTGCCAAAAGGAAAATATTGCATTAATTGGAGGTAGGTTTGTCTGTCTACATATCAAGTCGAAGATAAACTGTATACGCGTAAATTATAAGCTTTCGGGTTAGGTTATTACAGGACTGAGACAAGATGGGGTTAGATTTTTTCAGATGAGGAAAAATAAAACTGTCACATCGTTTTCTTGAGATCGTCGTTAATAGGATCAACTCAAAGTTGGCAGTATCAGCTTCCAATTTTTAAAGAATAATTTATAGTTATT
This sequence comes from Megalonaias nervosa, assembly GCA_016617855.1. NCBI lineage: Eukaryota > Metazoa > Mollusca > Bivalvia > Unionida > Unionidae > Megalonaias > Megalonaias nervosa. Next base: position 2,117 of record JAECUM010034404.1, read on the forward strand.
ACTTCTTAAAACAAACGTCCTTGATGATTATGTTTATTATTACAAAAATCGCTATGCAGCATTGAAATTAATATATGCAAATAAAGTATGTTTATCATCACTAATATTGTACTGTCTCAGCCTAATTTTGTATTGTCTCAGCCTAATATTGTACAGTTTCAGTCAAATATTGTATTGCCTCACCTTAATATTGTACTGTCTCAGCCTAATTTTGCATTGTCTCAGCCTAATATTGATTTTTCTCTACCTAATATTGTACAGTCGAAGCCTAATTGCGTATTGACTAAGCCTAAAATAGTTACTTGCTCTAGGAAGAAAACTGTCTGCATCGAAAGTCCCCGTAAGAATTTTGAAACTTCTAATGAAAAAACACTCATTCTGATGTATTCACATCAAGTTCGGCGCACAGCTAAATTGAATACTTAACATCACTACCATAAACATATTTTGATGTTTTCTATTTTAAATACCTGACAAATATTTGTTGAAAACTCATTTGATGGAACTGCCTTGTAACGGTATATGTAGAAAATAGAAAACCGAACAATGTGACTAACACAACAACATGAATAGGTTCCGGTGGTGACAAATTTGTGAGGTAAAAAGGTGTTTCTGAATAAACCTTGTCCCGTGCAGACTGCGAGTTGTTCTTCTAACATATATAACTAAATACATAATAGACTAATTAAATATTAACCAAAAGGTATATCTAACTTTCTTAATTGCTATTAATTTTAGTACATCTCTTATGATTACAAAAATAACTAATTTTGTAAACGGATTAATAATGCTGTGGAAGCGTGTGGAAACTATTCCTTTTTAATAGAAGTGTGAAACTTTGCAGAAAACACTGTAAGATAACAGAGAGACGAACAGGATACAGAGAGAATCCCAACTGTGCATATTTCCAATTAAATAAAATAATGCATCTAGGCTGAGCGGTTCGCTTGCCTTTTATGAAAGGTTTAATGCTATGTACAAATAGAAACGAATCTGCTCGCAAAAAGTTGATACATAGTCACAATAAGTATGTGACGTGCAAGAAATCTCAACTTCCCTCATTTCTGGTCAAATGAATGCAATCTATGCACACTACCGCATTCAGTATAGACAATATACATTTCATTTTGTGTCCTGTTTCTGAAATGTAAGTTTCAGGAGATGCTACACAGTATATTCAATGCATTCTAGAGATTGCATTATATTTAGAAATATTTTTCATTCCTGACATAAATATAAATATTGTCTGCTCCACAGCCTTCCAGTATTGAAATGAAAAGGCTTTTCCTGTTCTTGTAAAATATTTATTGAGTGATGAAAATGATTAAGTATATATCTTTACAATTTGTTTTGACATGACCATATGCTTTGAATTTCATTGTCATTGTCGTTAGAAATAATTATCTGAATCTCATTAAAAATATATATCTTCCTAATTAATTGGAATCCTATTGTGCCAGAAATTATTTCACTGTTGGTAATTGATGATTACTTAAACCTGCCATATTCTAATACAACAACGGACAATAAGGAATCCTACTGCGAACTGAATCAGTACATATTTTCAGATTTGTCTTGTCACAAGCACCTTCATAAAATGACTAAGCAGTCCATCGAAGAGAGGTTTTGAAACCTCTCTGCAGAATGATTTACAGCATTTCTTACAGCCACAATTAATCACATGAAGACGCTGCATCTTTCAGATTTGCCCCAAACGGCTCTCTGCGTCTTCATTTTCTTTGACCAGAACTCTTTGGTGAACAGAACCTCTTAAGTCCTGGATCAGAGCAGCCGTTGTGTGTGGAACAGAATCAAGTGCTTATCCTATAGTTAAATAACTGTTTGGGGTCTTTTTGACTGCAATAACCAATTTCTTGTTGCTTGTTTTTGTATACAGAAAATCAAAGAATCTAGTAACGACAGCCGTTGTTTGTTCCGTTTCTGTTGTCTCTGGCAGACATCCCATGCGGGGTTTCCTTTTCTGTGCATCAGAAAAGTATCAAATGCTGCATCACGTTAAAGCGTGGAATCGCGGCAAACCCGTGCACGTCTCATTTCAGAACACATTTAAAATTTCATGTGCAACTATGTACTTGAAATGCTTCCTACAGCCGAAGGCAATCCACAACGCTTACAGTTGACGAGGAATGCTTGGATAACAGTAAAAACAATGACATCAGTACCAGGTTTATATAATGCAATTTTCTTCTATCCTTCGTTTAGAGCATATGCTTCATGTATGTGTGTCCGCTTATTTATGTGTGCATGGAGCCAAGGAAGAGATGGCGTATCTAGATTTACATCAATAAACGCAATCTCCATTTGTTGTCACAATTAAAATCTATGTGTGCAATTTTGTCAAGCAACTGGCAAGACGCCTGCAAATCTCCGATTTATTGTCGTCTTATGTATTAAATACATGCCAATTACCTAAATTACATGTATTTCTCACAACGCGCCTTCTTATACTCTTGACCCCCTATTTCCTCATAGTGCACTTAAAGAAGTTTTTCAGGTACATTTCCCTTAAAATGCGGATAATGATGATACATCTATTATTGGATGTAGGGAATGAAAACCGGATATGGTTATAATAAAACTTCTTTGCTTGAACCGCTTTTAGCATGTTGACGATGGCAACTGCCCCATCAGAACTTCAACTATCGGAATTGCAGGATCCTGATCATATAAACTTTCAAGACATTTGAAAAACAGCAGGCTTTGGAACAAGACGCAGTTTTCTATTCAGGCCGAGTGATTTAGGAAAAGGTTGGTTCTCGTGGGTGAAAATTCCAAATTCCATTCCTGAACTGGCATGCAGCATACAAACGTGAAAACATTTATCAATCTTTTATATATGTCGTGACTTTTGTAGAAATGACAGATGCCTTGTAAAATGATAGAGTAGTGGTATTTTTTTTTCTTGATTGGCTAGTACAATGACTTTGTTGGGGGGAGGGTGTTTTCTTTTTTTTTAAAAAAAAACAAAATAAATCAATCATTCACGAAAGTCTCACATTGTACTTCGCCGAAAGTGTAAATTGTCTCAACTCATATGATAACAGAGACATCCACATTTATTTTAGTCCAAGGCGAGCAGGTCTGGATGTTCATCTAGAGATGGATTACCACTTCCTCGATGATTTCAGCAAGTTCCTCCGTGCGTTTGTTCTCATATCTGTCTGCTTATGGTAACATCTGGCATGCGCTTTCTCATCAGTTGCCTCTAATGACTATTTAGCAAGAGAAGCCATTTCTTATCCAGCAATCATCCAGAGACAAAAAGCTCCAAGGTTTTCAGCAAGACATACGGCTCCCCCATCCGTCGCTGAAAATAGTCGTGACTTTTCGTGGACCACACAATGCCTTCGGTCGAATTGTTCGTTGATTTCAGGAGTTGTAAAATATAGATATTGTATGTCTCCTTGGTGTACGAACAAGCACCTTAAGTAATTTGTAATATCTAGGTTAAAACTCCATGGAATCAACTCTGTGAGAGCATCTAGTTATGTATCAACGGCTGCTTGCCAAATGGATCACATATAAAGACAAAAAGTTCACACTGTATTTACAGGTAACATAGGTGGAACAGGGGGCATTCATTTGACCTTTTCATGTACCAATCTCGAAACTGAGACAGCTCTCTAACACTGTGGCCTCAAGGAAAATGTTGCAAGCAAGCAGAAGAAGCGTATACAAACAGTTCAGTGGTATTTAGTGTGCATGCCTAGTGCGAGTGATATGAGAAGGCTTAAAGAACGAACCCGCCATTTCGGAAGGTGCACCATTTAGAACGACTGCGCTTGTTCAACAACTTTCTTGAAGTCGTTTCCATGGGGTCTTCAGTGTGCATCCATCCAAACATGATGACGAAATTGTTTTCGCCATACTGCTGTAGCCAATTCGAGTGGATTGCATTGATCAGCGTATACAGAGGTTGATACATTGTTACTGCATGTACATACCCAGGATTTAGGAATTCTTCAGCAATATTCACAACGATTTGAGAGTGTTTGATCATGGCAGTCGATGTCGTCTGTTCATTAAAAAGGACGATAATGCAGATGTGGCAGGACTTAAACTTTAGTCGAAATGTGTGATGCACAAGTAAATGTAGTTGTCATATAAATCGAGATTTACCATTCTTTGTGGATGCTGAACGTACTTTTACGTTTGCTTGAGACAGTAATTAAGAGACCTGGTTTTCTTCACTAATATATTGTGGATAAACAACTTCCTTGCGATTAGTCCGTTGGTCGTTGCTACTGAGAAAACCATTTACATAAGCAAGAATCATTCACTATTGAAGAGGTAGGAATGCGGTTTATATTGTCAACTGATGAAGTTAAACATGTTCCCTCTCACATAGACGATATTTTTATAAGCGCCAGAGGTTTCTATTTTTGTTTGATTTTTTCATCTGTCTTCGATTACATCCATATAAATATTGTCGTTTCTTCGGAGAAAGTAAGCAACCGTTTCTGTCTTAGCATTGGTGCTCACAGAACTGTTTCACTTTATATCAATATGATACCCATTTGTTTCAACCACACTTGCCAGATACATTCGGTTCAAAGCAGAGAGGGTGAATGGAAATGGCGCTGTGAAGAAACGCTACAAGTGCCAAATATTAACAAATAGTTTAATTCTAAACTTTGTGTCATATAAATATAAGATTCCATTAAAATCTCTTTGTAATATTTCATCATTAACTTAATATGTTTATAGTTTGACTGGAAAACCAGTGCTTTAGTAAAATAAATGCGAAAATATGATTTTAAGCCGTCTCGAATAAAGCCGGTAGTTGGCAAAATTAACGTTACCTACATATGTAATACTCTTCCATATACTGATACATTTAACTAGGTCTAATCTGTGTACCGTACAATGCAGAAGTCATCCAAATATTTCACATATCCGCAGCACTCAAATTCAATCAAGTGCATGAAGTGCACGCAATATATATATATATATATATATATATATATATATATATATATATATATATATATATATATATATATATATATATATTAGCAAGGATAAATGGATTGTAGGCGTTACATGCTTTCTTATAAACTTTTCCTATATTAAGATTTGTTGCATTTCACCTCGAACATAATCTGACGTCCATTGTACATGTATAATAATAATAATAATAATAATAATAATAAAGAACACTTATTTTTAATGTATTGAAACTGTTGGTAGTTACTACATTTTAATGTATTTGATGATAAAAATTATGTTGAATTGTAAGATGGTCATTTTGTTCGAATAATTTAAATTTGATTTACTGCTGTGTTGATACATTTCCTTGCATGTGAGTTTTATATTCGATGCCACAAAACAAAATTTAATCCGTGATATTTCATACACGTTATGTTGTTCTTGTTTTGGGTGTAATGTCATTTTTCAGCACATGATTGGCTATGCATTGCGGCCAGAATAACTGGCGAAGGAAGAATCCAGTAAAAACCCCAGTAACAACCATCAACCGGCAAGCTTTCTTACACACCAACATTGTCCGAACCTGAGACTCGAACCAATAGAGGTGAGATTGTAGTGATCTGTAAGGGCGAGCGCTTTAGATCACTCGGTCACCCGGGGCTCCCATAGGTTATGTAAAGCGCCGTTTAAGCATTCGACTGTGCGGTGCAATACAGAGTCAACAAGTTATATTAGGTTTATTGATTCATTGAAAACACAACTTTCCTTCATCCAAATCCTCCTTTCCTGTAATATCAGGAATCTGAATAATACATGATACTTTTGGTTATTCCCTTACGTGTCCGTTTGTTGCCTTCAAAACAAAGCATCTTTTAATGACACGAGAAGACCGATCGTGGTGTTTTATGCCCAATATCTGTATAAATCATTATGTTGCAAAGAAGACTTACGTTTTCATAAAAAATTCAAAACTGAATTCCCAGAAAGGTATCTAGTATCCAGAATTTTTGCAAGAAGGTGGCTTAATGGGAATCATATATCAGTTTCTCATAAATATGTATATACTGCAGTCCTTTGTAATTATTGGCTTTACTCTCAGATGTCCATGTATAATACCGGTACTGCACAAGTAATTCGGCCTTTTCCTCGTGCATCACAGCACTTGTACGTTTATACCTTGTATCAGTTGATTAGCCACATATTGTGGTATATAATCATATTTTTTTAATTTAAAAAAAAAAGACTTCACACATAGCTAGCTACATATTTATCAGCGCGCAATTTCAGTTAAATAAAATGGTTAGGAAATGGTATGTTTGAAAAATGGCAAAAGGAACAGTTCCAACTGACGAAATGAATAATTGGAAGAAAACTCATATTTGAAGAGTTGTTGGTGTTGTTGTTTTTGCTTTAACGCCATTTTTCAGCGCATGATAGGCTATACATGACGGCCAGTATAAGTGGTGTATGAAGAACTATGCGGAAAAGAAACCCCGGTAGGAACCACCGACCCACGGGAAGCTACGGGCTAACTTTCTCTCATACTCGAACCCACGCGGACAGAGGTGAGATGACGGTGATCGGCTTAGACCGCTCGGTTACCCGAGCCCCATCATACTTAAAGAGAATTGTAAAATGGGGGAGTTATAGTTTTATTATAACACAATAAGCATGATGGATATATAAGTTTAGAAAGAAGAATAGTTACAAAACAATAGTTACAGCCAACAAGAATATGCAAGATAATTACTAAAACGTATTGGTTCCAACATTAGAAAGACATTACATAGTTTTTTGGTATTTCAAGTTTGAGTTTACTTTCACCTGATACGGGATTTGCAGTTTTCAAAGAAATGATAATTGAAATGAAAAGATTAACCTACTAAATGTGTGTAACAGAGAGGGGGAGAGAGAGGTTCTAATATCACGCATTCATATTTCTGAAGTTTTGAAATGCTGAATAGAATTACCTTATCCACTAACTGACTCATGAGCTTCCAATTCGTCTCTGGACCTAACATGATAAAGACAATTACACACTTAGTACGATAACAACATCAGTCTATTTGGACAATATGTGTCATCTGTGTAGAAACACAGAAAAGAGGGTGAACCCAAGGGAACAAGCAAGTTTCAGACTACACAACGAATGAGACCATGAAGTCCATGGTACCGTAAGATGATAGTCATGGTACCTATATCGTGGCGGAAACTACCATTTTCCGACTATCCTTTACTATTGTCTATCATACATTCACAAAATCACATATATATTTTGTTCCGAGTGACGAAAAAAAAACAAGTTTGATACTTGCTTATGGATACGTCGAGGTCATTAGGCCGATCTGTATTTATACGTCATATGAGACGAATTCTTTCATGCTAGGCTCGGAACACAAATGCAGTTTGTATTTATTATATATCCCCGCTTTTACACTTTTTCGATATTTTAGCTGTGAATGAAATTCCAATTAAATTGGACTTCATAAAAGTTCAATTCTATGCATCTAAACATACAGATGCGCGGACGGCAGAGAAAACACATTAATAGTTCCAATCATTTTGTGTGATGCAGAGATACCGACTGATTTTTGTGTTGAATGTCATATCAACCGTTAGAACTTAATGGGTATGTAATAATAGAAAAGATGAGGTTTACATAAACGATCGAATGATAGAAAATAAGTAATGTGACTCATATCAGCTTTAAGGCTAAGAACACACAATGCCATATCAATACACACAACAAGCAAACACACATAAAATGGAATAGATTAATAGAACTTTCAGCGTGTACTTGTCACTTAGTGATAAATAACACTGAAACAAAATTATAGTTAAACATCTTCTTAAAATTACACAAACATTCGAATGGCACTGAAAATGGTGTTCTTATCCTTAAAAAAAGGAGAGGGGGAGGGAGCAATTAGACGGTTTCATATTTTCGCAGCCGGATCATTATCAGAAAGCCGTCGGATTATTTCTCATTTCTGTATTTTGTTTTTGGCAATTACAGTCTTCAAGAAACTGAAATTGGATGAGTACAGAGAAATTAGTGCCCACGATTTTCCTAAAACAGTAATCAGTGTTAACGTGAACTTCAAAACGGCATATAAGCTCCGCGTTTAGAGTTACAGAACGGCTGCCTCAACAAATTCAAGGCTCTGATATTAGGAACTAACAGGACAGATGTTTGGATAATCCAAAATAAAAAATAAAAAATAGCGATGCTGCAACTGATATATCACTTCCAAATCATTAGAAAGCCCATCTTTATGTATTCGATCTAAAACTAGAACAAATCGTCCAACTGATAAACCTTACTTTGATTCTCAGTTTAAAAAAAAACAAATGATAAAGAAAAAGGGACAGAACAGACACATTTGCCATCAATGATGATAGGGGAACCGTTTGGAATAAATACAAATAATTCATGAATAAAGTAATTAACATGAAAAAATATGATGAAGAGCAATATACGGACAATGTAAACGTAAATCTTTCAAATTCTGAGAAAAACATCCCAAAACGTTATGAAATATTGCAAAATCAGGTTTGAAAGACACAAAAATATTTAAATTATGTCTCATCTCTCAAAGTTACAAGTAATAATGTTTCTTTTTGCATTTATAATGATAAAGAAAAGGCTGATTTATTAACTAAGCGTATTACTTCCGTTTCAGTTATTCGGGGAACTAATGTTTCTCTCCATAATATGCTGAAAGATTCATTGATACCCTCAGTGAAATAGCACTTTCAGAAAGTAATTGCAGATATTATTAAGTCCATTCCTATCATTAAAACCACGAGGTCTGATGGCGTAAGTATGCCTGAAGGTGTCATTGAAACGATAGGAGCACCACTAAATTTTCTGTTTAATCTGTCATTATAATAGCAGAAAATTTCCGGACAAATAAAAAATAGTGTATATTCTATCCATTTCTCAAACAAGTGATTTACGATATATATATATATATATATATATATATATATATATATATATATATAT
>JAECUM010034405.1:0-50323 GCA_016617855.1 Megalonaias nervosa
GCTTTCTCACATATCCACATTCGCCGAATCTTAGACTCGAACCCACGCAGACAGAGGTGAGATGGCAGTGATCCGTAACGGAGAGCGCTTTAGACCACTCGGCCACTCGGGGCCCCATGACATGAGGTATACTAGCAAAGGGAAAGATTACATCTTATCTGTTCTGTGAAATCGAATTTGAATGAAAAATGTAAAAATTAGGATTGGGAAAGCCTTATGCATTATACTCTCATTTTTAAGTTGAGTCCAACTGTAAATAACATATACTCCCATCTGCCATGCATAATGTGCAGGCAGATCAGGGTCTGTGTTTCCATTCTACTGATTACCCCTGACAAAATATGCAGATCCAGATCTGATGGCACATTATGCTACGGCAGATATGGGTCTGTGTGCTTAGCAGGTGGACATGACTTACAAGTGAATACAGACAGTATTATATTTAGGTTTTCAAGTTTTATTTTACTGTATCAACCCTGCTTCAATATTTACCGGTGCCGAATCTTCATTTCTATCCCAGGCTGTTAGTGCAGCATGAAATATTTTTTTGCAAGGTAGCTTCCCAGATCCAGTAATAGCTATATTTCCATCCTGTATGCCATTAGGATAGCTTGAATCACAATCATCCTGAATCTCTGCTCCTCCCTTTTTCAAAAGTGTCTTGGAAAGCTGACCTTCCTCCAGTCTCAATTCCTTTGATACTGAGTTCACAATAATATCACTCTGAAAACAAAAGGGACAAAAATATGGACCAAAGAATGGTACTGATATGGGTAGAATATCATCAGATTTGGGAGCAATGATTTTTGGATCATTTTATGTATAAACTTAGTAGTGGACATATATTTGCAGTGACCCTAACCAGGAAGACAATAATCAAGAAAACACTGTACAGAAAAATTAGAAGATTAGTTTTTCAGTTTCCTTTGATGGTGAAGCATCCAATGCAGACTAATGGAAGAAGTGTTCAAACTTTTGATGAGATCCTCATAAATTTGGTAGTTTTCTACACTTCGTAAATTGATTCCTCTTCACAAAGTATTACCAGTAACAGCTGGTCCAAACAAATTCTGCTCTTGATTATATGACTCTTGTCTCTGTGGATTTTTATTTATTTAGTGTAATAATCATCTTACCCAAAATTTTGCTTCATGGTAAATATTAGAAAATATGTCCATGCAGAGGCAGAGCTACAACTGTATGCATGAGATATCAAGGTTAATATAAACAAATACTGACATGACAGAGAAATATAGAGAAACTATGGACATCTCTCTAATACTGACATGACAGAGAAATATAGAAAAACTATGGACATCTCTCTAAAATCTTTACAAAGACCATAACTAACATTCACAATTGTTAATTTTTAAGATGCAATGGAGACGGTATTATTAAAATATCTACATGAGGAATAATATAATACAATAATATATTCTAAATAAATTATATGAATAATAAAATACAATACTCTAATATGCATTTATTTTATGCTATCTCTTAAATCAAATTATATGCAATGAAAATTATCTGACCTGAGATAGAGAGTGAGTCTGAGATATATTTATCTCATATCTTGTATTTCTTTATTAGTGTCTAAAAAACTGATTTAGCAATTCAGACTGACTTGTGATTCCATAGTGCCTAAAAAGTATTATACACCAAATAGTCCAAAGGATTTGCTCAGGCAGCATGTCCTGAAAATTACTTATAATATTTAAATTCATCAGAAGGCCATCATTGGACTCCACCATAGCTATGTCTAATCCATTTTGTTTACTGTCTAAAAGGTGTAAAAAGAATAAATAACTAAAAATATGTATTGTATACACCTACTTTTACAAGCCAAGCTTAACTGCAAACAACATAGATCCTGATTTTTGCAATTGCATAATGTACTTGCAGATCAGGGTCTGTGTTGTTAGTTCAGCTGAGCATTCCTGACACACTACACAGACTCACATCTCCCAGTGGCTTATGCAATGGCAGATCTGGGTCTGTGCAGTTTAAAAAAAAGAAATTAAGTAACACTTATAACTGGAGAACTTACATATTCCTTAGCAAGAACTGCTTTGACAATCCTGACTTGAGTTTTTCCAAACATAAGATATGTTAAGGCCCTAGTTCTTTTTGCATTGGAGCCATCTTCCAAACTCATTGCACTTTCACTCTGATTTGGAACACTCCTAATCTCTGGTTGCAGTTCCACTAATATTGAAAAATATGGACTCTTGATGAAAAACAGTGACATGTAATACACAGAAATATGGACTCTTGATGAAAATAGGGACATACAAATACTGAGAAATATGTGACATGTAATACAGAGAAATACCATGACTGTACTGAATATTATTAAAATTATTACAGTTTTGGTATTATTATTATTATTATTATTATTATTTTATGAATTTTAGTTTTTTTTATGTGATCTATTCAACAAACTCATAAAATCATGCAAATTTATGTTCCCCATGTGAAGATTGCTGTATTCTGCCCATAACAACATTCTATAAACTAAACATTGCTCACCGAGCTTTCTTTGTATTGTATACCAAGACAAAACACCAATTTCACTATTAGTTGACAGCTTCAATATGACTGTAAAACAGAGGACTGACTCTAGTCAGCAAACTTATAAAAATTAGGCTTATAAACAGCTGACCACATGTCAAAAACAATATATGAATTAGCCAGTTCAACTCAAAGAGATCAAATGACAATTGGCTTTTATGAGAGACCTGTGATTAATAGAGAATGAAAAGAAACCATACATGGATATTCTTTTGTGATCCCTGAAGCATAACCTCTCCTGCCTCACAACTTTTGAATACTGAATGACCCCTGACCCTAATGAAAAGGAATATAATTTGTATCTTTTCTCAGAGATGAACTTTATACATCAGGCATAGCTTTAATTCACAGGCAAACAGATAATGATATTAACTCAATTAAACCGCTCACTCTGGTACAAAAGGCAATTTCCATTTCTGCTGTGATACCATGACAACTTTTCCCACCATCCACCAAATGAATTGCTTGGACCCTCTATTCCAATTATTAAAACTGCCTCACTTTGGCATTTAACATAGTGACACCTTTTATTTATATTGATAATGTGACTGGAGTATGGTGAATACAAGAGAGAGAAGAAATGTTAGCACATCAATTAATATGATATTTCTTTATCTAAATAATGCCTTCCACATTAAACAAAATTATAGTTTGCATACACTGAGTGGTCACTATAGACATACTCCAGTGACCATTTAAGGCATTCAGAAACCATTATATGGTCAGTAAACACATGATTGCTGACTGCTATGCACATAACAATTATACACAAAATTTGCAGGAAGAGAGGATTTAGAATGACAGGGAAACAGTCTTATCTGTAAGATTCTCAAAGGAAGCTTCACTCAATAATTAATAAATGTCAGGACCCCTAGAGAACTTGAAAGTGTCAAAAATGGCTGTCCGATAGTAGACATCAAATATTTTGTTCTCCTTGAAAAGAAAGAGAAGAAAATCCACAACCATGCTCAAAAGGGGATGAGCTCAGAACAACATGTCTCCAACTGCACCAAAAACAGAAAAGTCTCCACTTGTCATTGTATATCTTGGAAGCAGATTACCTGCTAGCCTGGACAATGCAATCAGCAACTATACTTAAATTGGTGGATTGATTGCTTGAGATGAGCTAAGTGTCAAGGTAGAGAATATGTGGACTGTTGTGGAGTAGAGACCCCTTGTGCTGCAGCAGAAGGCCCCTTATCCGAGGTATTCTTCTGGCTCACCTATCAGCAGGTCAAATACGTCACTGATCCATGAACATTGGGGTCACATTGAGGGCTAGCAGGATTAGCAAAGCAGTGGAAATCCTGACTTGGCAGAGCACATGTAGAATCATTCAAGGTGGAAAGATGTGTGTAAACAGATGACCCTAATTAAGACTGAAGGCATCCAATGCTCAGACCCTCTAATATGCCACTTGTTGTTCAGTCTAACTGCAAACAAGTCCACCAAGGGTCTTTCCCATAGTTGAAAAAATTACTCTACCACCAACTGGAGCAGAAACTATTCTCTGAGGACCACATTGCCCCTTTTAGACAGACTGTCTGCCAGGATATTCCTCTTGCCCAGAATATAGTGGACTTGAAAAATGAATACATCTGAAGCTACCCAACAGCAGAGGTTCCAAACTTCTACAAAAAGGAAATGAACATGTATGCATCTGTGCTGCCTGAGGCATGCTAATACTGACATTCTGCCTGAGACAACCATCATGCAAATGACTCCTTATGAGGATGACACACCCTGAAAGTCTAGAAACACTGCCCACATTTCCATGTTGTTTACATGAAGCTTTCCTTCTTTTCAAGAACAAGATCCCTAAATTATGCACTCTGACTCCAGGTGAGTGCCCCAACTTGAATCTGATTCATCAGTATACAGAAAGGAGTAGGATACATGCCCGGGAATCGGGAATCAGGTCAGAAACCAGTCCAAATTTAGCCAACAACTCAGATGGTGGTGAAAATCAGACCCCAGAGAGATCAAAGCAGATAGAGGTTCTGTGTGCAGTCTCCAGTTTACCAGATGAAGGAACTGTAGAGGGCACAAGTAAAGTTTTCCATGGGGAACCGTATAAACTGTGGCGTTCAGAGATCAGGAGAGGTAAAATCAAGCCGACATGGTCTCGGCCAGGACAGTCATTATGAGGGACAATCTATCCTGTTGATCCTATCAGAAGCAACAAGAACTGTTCCAATGTTTGTGAGGAAATTCACCCCTACATATATGAGTCCTGAGAAGGGATGAAATCCAATTTCTCTAGGTTTGTGATTAAACCCAAGATGGGTCAAAGTGGACAATCAGAGTTTAAGTCATTCAGAATGGAATCTCTAAGGATTTCATTCATCAACCAGTCATTAAAATACTGGAAGATGGGAATCACTAGAGACCTCAGGAGGGCTGTGACTACCCTATCACCCTGTGAAAAGTTCTGGGAACAAAGGCAAGTCGGAACAGAAGAGCTCAAAATTCAGATACCTCCTAGTTGAGACAAAACTGAAGATATTTTCTGTGTGGCTAAAAGATGGAGATGCATAGATATACATTCAGAAGCTTGATAGAGACTGCCCAGTTGCAAGGATACTTATGGCATTTCTTACAGAAACCATCATCTTCATCTCGAATCATTCTACCTGAAGAAATATGTTGAAGGCAGAAAGGACAATTATGAACGGAAACTTTCCACCTTTCAAAGTTACCAGAAAAGTCTGGGCATAGAAGTCTAGTAGGTATTTTTTTACCTTCTTGACTCTGCCACCAGTTTGGACTGATGAAAGATGTGGTTCTATGATAGTAGAGGATGTTCTTAGAAATGAAACTGGTATCCATACTTTAGAGTGGAGAGGACCCAAACAAACCCTTGAAAATAGGGCTAGCTGTGCTTCTACAGGGACACTGGAAAGATTAAGACATGCCACGTGAGGGTACAAGTCTCCAGAGCCATCCCTTTCCCTCCTTGGGGAAGGGGGCTGAGTCCAAAGATTTTCTCCCTTGGCTCTTCCAGCTGCCTTGTCGAGTTAACGATGAGAGGGAGCTTTGAACTGATACTGCTTTTGAGACTGCTGGGGTTGAGCCTGCTCTAAAAGTTTTGAAAGGTTCCAAAGCAGATTCTATGTGGAACTGGAGCAGCTCCTCAAAGAGTGGATTATATATTGCAAGTGCATGCCTTAACGTCCTTGCTACAGCCTCTAACAAATGCTGAAGTGCTACTGGAGACAAAGATTCCTCCTTCAGAAGACAGAAGGAGGCTGCTGAAACTATAACAGCATGTGAGACAATCATGACAACCATACAGGCCTTAAGCTCCAATGCCTCCAAGGTTGTAACCGGGAGACATGCCCATATCAGAGCTGAAGTACCCACTTCTGATGGGCCAAGCTGGCAAGTGTACTATATAGCTGATTGCAGAAACCAGCAGTCAAAGTGTGTGTGTGTGTGTGTGTGGGGGGGACCATTCCTTTAATAGCCTGGTGAATTCTTGTACCTGGGAAAACTCAGGCCATTTTGTAATATGGGAGCAACAGAGAGTCTGTATGCAATGCTTTCCTCAAGAATCTCTCAAGAATTAAGAGAATCTTTATATCCTCAGAACCATAAGTCTTCAGACACAAGCCTGGAAGTAGGAGGCAATAAACTTCATTTACCACCTTATCAAATGTCAAGACTTCTTCCTCCTCCAACACCTGGCCCAACATGTGGGAGGAAGCTGTGAACCATAATGGAGGTTGGAACCATTGACACCAATTCCTTAGTGAACTTGATTAATTCTGCTATTACGGAAATAATGTCACCCTTAACTTATTCCTGAGACAGGACTGTTTCTCTTAGTTGTCTCTCTGCTGAGAGGGCAATGTTGGGAACAGGGTTGTCCTCATCTGGAAACCCCTCACTGAGATAGGGGTGATGGGGTGGCCTTACTAGTGGACTTTCAAGGTGAGCAAGAATGTTTTTCATTCCTTCTAGATCGTCCAGAGGAGACTATCTGCAGCACTCCTGTTCATCACTGGCCATGGCTAAAGGGGACAATACAAGTCCACAGCCTTGAATGTCTGCCTTATGCTGACACCAAGGGAGGGACATATGCATACCCCTGAAGGAAAAGGAAGACTCACTTCCCAGAAAAGGGTGTCCATACACATGAGAGAAGGTGGGATGCTGATGTGATCCAACTCCCTAGCCTGGTGAGTACTTGTCAATCCCCTCTCTCCATCCGAATCAACTGGCAGCATAGAAACATGGGGGGATATACAGAGGATCTCAAATGGGTAACGATTTAATATTGAATTTATGAAACGAGTTGAATAATGTCCAGCTTTTGTGAGCCTTGGCGAGCAAAAGCTGGACATTATTTAACGAGTTTCATAAATTAATATTAAATCATTACCCATTTGAGATTCTTTTTATCACATAGTTTTATTTCAGGGGAAATTATTTAGATAGAAAGAAGAACGAATAATTTCATTCATTCTGACAGACGCTGTACCGTTCATTTGTTGTGCTTAAAAAATAGTCCCAAACAAAGTTGATATAGTAAAAGTATATTATACATTTTTGATAACTATAACTCAAAGAATAAGCACCCATCCAAATAAACAGAACATTTTACAAAAGACAAAACATTTGTCAACACAAAATGTCCAAAGCGTGTGATGTCACATTGTTTGATATGGTGCACAATACCGGTTTGAGTTGGCCAACACAACACAGTTGAAATTCCACAACTAAACATTACATTGTTGCAATATTTTTGTGAAAAGAAGATTGCTGGATGCAGAAATACACATATTTACTGTAATGTATTTGTGACTGGAAATTTGCAGCATTTGATTTGGAACATTAGATTGTACAGAAGACAAAAGCAGCTCACTGAGTCGGACTTGCATCACATATTTACCACGTAAATATGCTGTGGTTGGATAAAGTTATGTCAGTTGGGGAGGCTGGTTTATGTCTACATTCTTCTGTGAACAAAGGTGAGTTTACTTCATTCAAACCAAGCATGTATATAGGGTGGATTCAATGCTACAGATATACCGCCCATGCATCCCCACCCTCACCCTCGTTATCATCTAAGCAATACTGGTAGTTTTACTTGTTGTTATTGTTCTTGTCTTGGGGGTTTTGCCATTTTTCATGTTATGATATGTTATACATGACATAACAAACCCCTGTGGGGGTAAACTGGCAATATTGAAACAGTCAAGACCATTTTTTCGCAATTCCCTTTCGCGAGTCGATTCAAAAAATGGCGGCCAGGAAATGTTCAATGACAACAAAGAATTCTTGAAGGCAGGGTTAAAAACATTTTCCCATGATTGCAGCCAATCAGTAAAGAGAATACTGCACAATAATTTCAAGGGCTTATTCGGACCAATCAGAATCACATAAAGTGATATGTTCACATGTATAATATCAAAAATATGAAACTGCACACACTGTTGGCAAAGTGTACTGACTATGTGATAAAAACCCAATACCTGTCCACAGACTGATAATGCAACTCCACTGACCAATGACCAGAACTTTCAGAACATTCCTGTCCTACAGGCACATTATTCTTTCCCTACAGAGGAAAAGATCAAGATCCATCTTGGGAACAGATGGGATCATCCGAGAAAAATTAGGAGGAATAAATGCATTTTTCTTTCCCTCCTCATATATGCAGTGACTTTCAACCAAGTCCCACACTTCACCAGACCAAAGATAGCATATTAGATAACTGCCCAAGTCTGCACACCCTCTGCATTTAAAGTAGATGGGGTGAGTGTCCCATGGGGCCTTCTTATGCCTCCCCCCATTTCAAATAATATAAAGAGGGTAGAAGATATTTACCCTAGCACCAGAACAATGGTGGAGAATACAATTAATTAAAGGATTGCTTACCATGTAAGGTGGAAAAACCTCTAGAAATTACAAAACATTTCAAAGAATATAACTCAGTTATAGCAAGGAGTGAGGAGACTACAACTCAATGAAAAGGAAAATATGTGGAATGACAAAAATATTTTTAAAACTGACAAATGAAATTGTTTACAAGTGATATTGCACACATCTAACATGTATGTTGTCCAAGGAAAAGAGGATATTATTTTGTATGTAGGCTATGATGCAGAAGTTCTTTTCTGCTCTAAAACCTTTCAATACTAAATATACTCAGGAGTCATGTATAATATAGCTTGGATGATGGACTAATCAAGTCTCTGAAAGGGAAAGAAATGCAATAGAAGTACTGTATCACTGTTCTAAACATATGAATCTCTCAATTAAAACATACACAATATTTACTCAGAATTGTTTTTCTTTCTATGTGTAATACGTGAAGTATATAACTATATTGCTGTTCCAAGTCAGCACTACTTTTTTGTGACTAAATACAGTGTTGCTGACCAGATGATTTATACAGATATAATTTTTTGTTTAACTCAATCATCTAACTTTGGCTATCTGAAATTAAAGTTAGGAATACATACATAAGAGTCACATATGCACTGTTTCTATTATAATCAACCATTAAGATGATTGCATCCTCAAACAAATAAGTTCTCAAATAAATCTTACTTATCGAGACATAGAGCACAATTTAAAAAAAAAATAACACAGCATCTGTAATCTTTGGTGCTGGATAAATGCATTAGGTTGTGACATGATAGTTTACCATACATCAAAGCAAAATATGGCTGACACACATACACATAACGTCTCCTGACAGCACAAAGAATTTTTTCTATAACCTTGTACTTTGTCCATTCCATAAATTATCTCAGTTAAGCCATGAGTAAAACTTGAAATTTGGTACAAAGCTGAAAAGGAATACCTTTTATTTTGTCGTTCCCCAGTTTCTTCTCCAAGGCCCGCATGAAGCAGAAAACACAGTCCCTGTTGATGTCACAAAGGTACACTTCCCTCATTCCAGCATTCCCTTTCTGCTCTTCAAAGAAGCTGCATATGGTGTCCACTATGATAGTACAGGCTTTCTCTGGAGAAAAGCCAAAAATTCCAGCACACACTGCAGGGAAAACAATTGATTCAGCTTTTAACTTTCCTGTCTCCTGCATGCAGTTGTTAATGGCTTTGATGAGGAGTTTTGATTCACCACTTTCACCATCCTTCCATTCGGGGCCAACAGCATGGACAAGGGCTTTACACTTCAAAGTACCCGAGGACCCAGTATAAACATCACCATCTGATAGAACTCCATTTTTCTTCACATATTCTGTACATTCTTCCTGGATTTCACTTCCTCCTGAAAAATAAACAATATAAATGCAGGAAAAGGAAGATGAAAGGTTGATCCAAACATCATGAACTAGTTATAGGATATTTAAACTTAGAGCACAAAGTGACCCCTCAGTCCGCATGCATGTCAATCAACTATTGCATAGCATACTCAAACCAAATACAGACCAATCAGAATGCCAGCTTGATGTCAATCATTATGAGGGAAGGATGGCAGTATTTGAACAAGAGCAATTAAGAAGATCACCTATGTAATTTGAATCATACAAGATGAAACAATTTTATATCCTTACAAGGTCCAAGTGTTATAGATTCCAATTTACATTAAATGTTTACCACATACCTTGAAAATGCAAAATGTATTTTACTAAGATAATGTTCCAAAGCACAATTTTAATTTTAAAGCAATAATTATTCTAATGATTATGTGGAGCAATTTATGATTGCTCCAAAGGATCATGTGTTATTGCGGTGATGAATACATATTTAGCCAGTAAAACAAATATGTTAAAATTTGCTTCACTCGATTATGCTTCTATCAAACAATAACATGAATGGAACACAATTAGAAACAGGCATTGTCATAGAAAGTATTTTACTGTGTATATTCTCTTCATGATACAAAAGTAATGTAATGCCCATGTTACCTTCTTGATTCTGATTTCTAAATCTGATTCCATATATATAATTAATATTAAAAAATTAATATGAATATAATTTTTATAGATTATAAGGAACTTGAGCAAAACTGAAAGCTGCATTCACAAGACAGACTTGGAATAGCATTCTTATGAACAAGGCTCTGATATTGTCCTTTTCTTGTAAAATATATTTCTTAAATAATACTTACTTGATCATAATACCTTAGAAGTACTACCACCACCTTACACATTCAGCCCTCCCAGTTAAAATTGTTAGCTATGGGAGCAAAATGTTGTCTGATCACATGTAGTAATCAGACAAAGTGATCTCCCTTTGATATAGGGCTTGGTGCCAAATCCATTGTGTGCCTCAGTTAATACTGGAGTGGAATAATGCTCTTTTAGTAAGATATTTAGCCGTATCTGTATTATGACTGGGTAAGCATTATTGAGAAAACATATTACTAGAAAAATTATTTCTTCAATTACATTACCCAGTCATAAGGACAATAGGTAAGAGATGAAATGAGGTACATGTACATCCGTTACCCTGAAGAGACCATTGCTAGTCCCCTAAGGTATGTGAAGCATCTTCTAGACCAGGAACCTGACTGCACACATGGACTCCATATACTGCGATTTGGCTTTTGGAAAAGGGAAAATTTCCTTTCCCACAAATCTAGCATAAGTCATCAAGCTGCATTCTTACGAAGCTGCCAAATGACCTGGTAAGGTAACCGTGTTGAGCTGTGGAGGTAGGTCCCACCAGGTTTAAATGGGCCTTCTGGAATGAAAGATCCCTGTGGTATAAGCTAGAGAAATAGGAACTATGGCCTTCATCCCACTGCTTGTATAATGTCAGCTAGGAACAGTTTCACAGGATTTTTTTGACAGCCCCAATTTGATGAGCCAAAATGGATAACAAGTTCTTCTGATTTTAGGTCTGCAGAACAGATGACCTATCTTATCCAGGACAATAAAGCCTGCACTGAGATATTGTCCTTTCCCTCATTTAAATGTGAGAATAAATGGAATCCCCCTCTTTGCATTAACCCATTTCCTTTCAGGTACCACTTCAAAGCTCTCACAGGGTCATGTATGTGACCTTGAGGTGAAGGGTCCAGGTTAGAAGGAGGTTTCATCATGAAAGAGTGATTGCCAATGAGTGACAGCCTGTTCTTGGCCAACGGCTGTGACAAGTGACACTGATCCATCCTGTTGGAACTGTAAGCAAATTGAGTCAACTGACAAAGCATATATTTTGCCGATTCTGTCCTCTGTAGCTAATAAAAGTAGGAAGCAGGTTTTATACAAGAGGTGAATCATTGAACCTCTCAAGTGTGGTTTAAATGGTGCCTTATTCAGCCAAATTAGTTCCCATGATAGATATCACTTTGGACACAGCACCAACATTTTGCAGCTTGTGAAATTAAAATTTGACAGAAGATCAGAGAGGTATGTGTTTTGTTCTATTTCCTGTCTTTTGTGATATTTACAGTGTGTCAGTGATTGTGGAATGGTAGATTTTATCATGACTGGAGCTAATTGTTTCTCTCCAACGATAAGAGTGGGAAATTAGCTATTTGGGGTATTAGTACCTTAAGTGGAAAAATGTGTTCACACTCACACCATTTAGAGAAAATTTTAAACTTCCCCTCACATGCTTTCAAATTGGAGGATCTTCTCACTCGAGCGATTTTCTCCACCACTTGATGTGCGAAGTGGTTGTCCTTGAGTCTTTGTTGCATGTAATCCAGATGTGCAGGTTCAACAGCTCTGGATTCAAATGAAATGCCTCCCATTGTGATTGCTTCAGCAGATAAGGGAATATCTGTTTTCCAGACAGTTTCCAATGCCATAATTATCAAGTTGTTGATCCATGTTTTCTTTCACTTCAGAATGATGCGACACTCTGATTATTTTGCTTTTTGTAACACCACTTGAATCAGGTGTTTGTGGTTAAGTGTAATCCAAGCCATTCCAGTCAATGGAAAGAGAGTTGACTGCCCAGGGCTTCGGATCTGGGAATGGTGAGACAAAGGTTGGTAGATGTAGTCTGCATTCCACCTTGTCATATTTAGGTTCACCAGTGGATGATTTGCGCACTTACAGATGCAAGCGAAAACCAAGGGTTGAAGCATCCATTCTTTCTGTTTGTATTAGTTGATACTTTCAGAACAGTGAGTCCCCTTGCATATTTTTGTTCCCATTGATGACACCACCTTAGAAAATCGCAGACAAGAGTGCAGAGGTTTGGGGATCTGGCTTTCCTATGCCATCTTATATAATTCATGTCAGCAGATTTGTCAGATAAAATGAGAACACCTTACCTTGTAGCTTGTCAAGTCATGAATGAAATGTTTTCAGTATGGCTTTCATCTCTAGGATATGGATATGCGATAGATGATCCTGAGTGGTCCACACACCACTGGCCTCCTGGAATGATGGAAGGAGATGTGCACCCCAGCTAGCTATTCTCACATCCATGCAGACCATCAACCACGGATGATGTAACCACAACGAAACACCCAATGTAAGCCATGTGAGGTTCTCCCATTTTCTGAGATGGGACTGCATATACATGGAAACTGGTAATGTTTGTTTCAAGGGGTAAAGTTTCATCCTCCATTGAGACAACAGTATTATTTATAATAAATCTCATAAGTGATGAGTGTCACCATTTTTTGTTGGTAAGGAGGCTGTCATTGAGAAAAAATGGGTTAAAGTGATCCCATCTCTCTGCCTTTTGTCCACATTTGTTCTTGAGAACTGTGGCCTTCTTCATTTATTTGGTTGGTAGGATTGCTTCCCTGTTTGCTGTGGCCTAGGGGTGTCCTTTCTATGCTTTTGATTATTTCTCTCAAAATATCTCCTTTGTCTCTGAGGCTGTGTCTATAGGAAAGTTGTTTCTTTTCTTTATCATCCTCTTGGCTATTGAAAAGGAGTTTAGATGAGAATGGCTGTGATCTATGCTTGGTGTTTGTGGTGGTCCTTTCAAGGGTGGAAGTGGAGAACACTGCAGCTCTTTCTGTAAGTTGAAATTGTTGCTGCTGTTAAGACACCAGCCAGCATGTGATGTCCAGCTCTCTTTAGTGTCCATGCCATTTGAGAGATTGACTTCCATATGTCTGGTGGGAAAGGATAAATTGTTGCCTGATTTTTGGAAGACTGCGCTCAAGACTAAAATTACAACATGGAGCCTACTGCAATTACATTCTGGACCAAATGTTGTGTGTCATTTAAGGACTTCCAGTTCATCTGTACTGATGGGGGATTTGACATTCCCAGGCTTGCAGTGTATCTGTCTACTGCTGGGGTGTTTTTGTGGAATACTGGTGTTGGTCTTGTCTAGAATCTCCTACTGATATTTGATGAAGGGCATCACTGAAAAGAATTGTCTATAGAGTCACTGAAATGGCACTTTTAAGGACACTATGACTATAAACTATCTATAAAAAAAACTTCTGCATGTATCTGACCCAAGCAGAAATTATACATCAATATGCATGAAGTATCAGCTTAAATAACCACTGTGACCCTGAATTTTCTATAGCGACCTTGAGTTTTCTACAACTGATAGAAGACCTTGTCGGTGAACAAAAGGAAGAAGAAAAGTTGGAAGTATAGACGATGTCTACTTGCTCAAGAAAAGAAATTTCTCCAACATGCTTTAACGTTCAATAGCTTCCAAAATTCTTGAAGATGGTTTTCAAGGTCTCTCAAAAAGAGAGTGTGCCACTCAGCACATGTGGTAGTAGTAACTGAGGTGCATACATTATTTGGCACCAATCTTTGACTGCTACATATGTGGCCAGATAACTTTTAGCTCACGTAACTAAATGATTTAACTGTGATGGCTGGATTTTGTGAGGTACTAGTAAAACTTCTAAGGTATTATGATAGGATAACCTATCTGCAAAAGAAATGCATTCATATGGAGCCTCTGCTGACTCGGTGATGTACAAATGGCCTGATGGATGCAGCTTCTGGCATATCATAAGAAGCAAGAAAAGGTGGCAGAAATGGTGGTGGTGCAGTGGCTAGCAAGTCAGGTTCATGATTGAAGGGTATGCAGGTTGAAATTTTACCAAGGACCAATCACTATGATGTGTTAATGAGCAAGGAACTTTTACTTAAATTTTCTCAGCTCTATAATGACCTACTTGTGTTTCTACATTGTAAAACACCAACTCAATCCAAACCCTTTATTTAAAACAGCTATTGGGACTAATGAAGTTCTTCATACATACTGAATTTGTGAACAGAATATTTTAAAAATACCCTATACATTTATTCTTAATCTCTTTTACATATCTACTAAGTGAAATATGAAATCTTGGGAAATCTGTATTCATTTTAAGAGGGGTTCACATTACAGACTTAAATAAGTTATTTCAGCTTGCTAATATAAATGTCACTTGTGCACATAATAGTATTAAATTATCAAATAAGAGTTACCTCTTCGAACAAAGGCTGCAGCCACACCACCCCCATGCTCAAGTCTGGAATTGGCTGCATTAACCATAATATCAACCTTTAACTCTGTAATGTCTCCACCAAAGACTTTGATCTTCACTCCACAGGGTAGCTTTGCTGTGGCACACTTTGTCAACTGATGGAAATGTTGTCGTTTTTGGGACCACCCTCTACCTGCTCTACCTGTAACAATCTCTTCTCCTCTTTGTTTTTGAATGCCTTTTAATTCTATCACAGATTTTGCTTCCTCCTCTGCCTTTTTTATACACTCTTCCCCTTTGGGTGTCCCAATGTAAAGCACTATTCCTTGCTTTCTGAAGGTATGCTGTTGTTTTTTAATCTGCTTTTCCAGATTCATAATCATCTGTTTTCCAGCTTTCAGGTTTGCTTCTGTTCCAGTGATTGTGATTGTGGATAAAGATTCAAAGTTGATTTTTAATGTTTTTCCTTTGGATGCTTCTTGAAGAAATTGATTGATTTCAGCTTTGGCATGACTTTGGATAAAACGGACAACTCCTTTGTCAAGTTTTAAGACTTTGCTGTGTAGAACATGTTCAGCAAAATATCTTTCTAGTTCTTCTTTTAGATTTGCAATAATGTTTGACACTGAAAACACAGTAACTTTTCCTGGCATCTCATCAGAGATGAAAATTCTATTAGGATACTGCAAGTACATTCTTTCTTTCAGTTTCGTCCAGTCAGGATCATGAAAAATATTGTCGATATCCTTGTCAAGCTCAATAGAGAATTTCGAAATCATTGATTCCATCACCTCCTTCATAACACTAGTTTCCTCTTCTGTGCTTGTATACAAATGCAAATGACCATCCCTCACTTCCCATGGATAATTTCGTAGTTTTGATGCCTTTAATTTTTCAGTGACTTCAGCTCTGATATTTTCTTTCTGAAGAAGGTTCAGAGTCTCATGTAAAAGAACGTTGTTTGTTGTAACTACATTACTTAATCTGGTATGCATCTGTATGGCTGCTTCACTCACACTACTCTCACCACCTGTAAGTTCGATCTCATTTTCATGGATCTCTACAACCACATTCCAGTCACTGTCTTTGATCTCATCAATAAATGAAATTGCAAGTAGATACTGCAACTGCCATTTCTTCAAAGAAAATTTCTTTGTAACTAACTTGACAACAAAAGCATCCTCGAATTGTTTGATGAATGCTGGCATGACACTGTTGTCTCCAACCAATGTCACAGTATAGTTGGTTTCTTCCAGAAATACTTCTACTTTGTCTTGATCTGACAAATTCAGCCTCTTAAGTCTTTCCAACATTACACCCCATTCCTGGTCATTTGATTGAAACACTCTGGATTGCAAGGCCTTCAAAAAATGTTTGAAACAGTCAAAACACTTATCTTGCCATGACTCTGCTAACAACAAGTAATCCTCAATGTCAGAAGTTAAAGTGCATTCTAGAAGAACACTGTCTGATTGTTTGGTTTGCCATATAACTTTGGAATAGAGCTTGGCCAGATCATTTTCTAACTTCTTGTGAATAAAAGAGTTTTTCATCAGGAACTTCATCTTGTCTGGATCCAAATTAGTCAATGTAACTGGACCAGGTGGAAACCCCTTTCTTTTCTCCCCTTTAGACTTGCCCAGACAACTTTGGTAAGGGTAGACTTCAACCTGAGTCTTTTCAATCACATGAGTTCTCTTGCACACTTCCCCAACAACTGTAAAAAGATTTTCAAGCCGTCATTAACATGTGGAATACAGACAAAACAATGAAATGTGAGAATGAACCTAATGTTAAAAACTAGTCACAGCAAGAAAAGAAAGTATGTCTTTTCAAAATGGTTTGAAAGAAACTAATTTTGACATCAATTATCAAATTCATGATAATTGGAATTAATGCAACAATGGCAAGATTATCATTCTGTATTCTGTGGAATACATATCAGAATACATGCAAAGGCAAGCAGTTTGTTCAATGAATGGTACAGGAGCAATAACTCAGTATGCTATGTAGAAGATAAGCTTCAGCAGGTGTGGTCCAGTCATGTTTAAACTTCCAGCTGATTCATAACCTGTTGCCAGTAAACAAACAGCACATAAAAGACATACACACACTCTATATGCAGAAAAATTACTAAAGTTTTAATTCTGTACAAAAGATCTTACTACATATACTACCAAGTTACAGGAAATCTTTTAGAAATGATTTATGTACTTAAATAACATGTTAGCTGATAGGTGTGGATGCCACCAGAGCTTGCACATAGTCAACATCATCTGCATCATGTCACAAGTTTTCCCGCTTGAGATGACAAATCATGACATGTAGTTGAGGTGATACTATTTTCTCACATGGCTGATGCTGAGTGTATTAATCACAATGATGATGTTTGTAAAGCTTCCTAGTAGTGGCAAACTT
Source organism: Megalonaias nervosa (assembly GCA_016617855.1). Lineage (NCBI taxonomy): Eukaryota > Metazoa > Mollusca > Bivalvia > Unionida > Unionidae > Megalonaias > Megalonaias nervosa. The sequence goes on from JAECUM010034405.1 coordinate 17,327, forward strand.
AAACATGTCCATTATTTTCTTGTAGCATAGCACAGACAGCATTGGTGAACTTGTGCCATGTGGGGTTATTGAGTCGGCAATTCCTTCATTGCAGATATTAGATCAACAGTTTATTGATACTGTTATGTGTTGCAGTGATGGGTTCTTGAGTTTACCTACTCAGCGCTCCACATTTATTATTTTTTCACAAACCATCAACATTGCAAAATATGGCTCAAAGTTTTACTGCAGTACAATGTTTTTTGTATAGACAAAGGCATCTGTAGCTTGTCCAAATGACTACTCCTTGAATGCTGCTGTTGTAGCCCAGTCTTGCTTACCTGCCTCCAAATCCTTCCTGGACAGACAAATTTACAAGGTTTAAGTGTATTCATCTTTTAACAGCAAACTGAGTGGTTCCATGTGCTGTGTTAACAACCAATTTAAAATAAAGTCACATGTTGTATTTCTAGGACTTTGATGGCTGATGAACAATACTGTCCAGAATCACTCAAGGCACCACAACTGAAGCTTATGCATTTATACTCAAGTAGTGGCAATCCCGGTGGGATCTCACACATGGTTATTGCCTTATGTGTACAATATTTTTCTGTGAATCCAAGAAAGTTGCAAGGTCTTGCCCTGGACTGAGGTTGTGCTGTCATAAATGGGGCCAATGACGATGTTGTCAGTTTACTTCAGATTGCATGGAAGATATGTATCTCTCAATTGGTCAACCAAAGAAAGAGGGCAAGTAGTTATTTTTGATTCCTTATGGACAGTGAATTGTATTTCGATACAAAACCAGCCCGTGTATGTACCATGGAACCATTTGAAAGGAACAGTAAGTAGTTTGGATCCATGGACAGCACATGCAGCTTACTCGCCCTGCAAGTTGAAGGTAGTGCTATCAGGAAGTAAATCTTGTATGATAACAGCTTTAATGAGGTTGCAGTGGGGGATCAACTTTATTCAAGTTGAGCCATATCAAGATCCAAGAATGACTGTGTTTTGGGAAGAAGGTGACCGAGCGGTGCTCGAATAAGTTGAAGTGGGACAACAAGTCAAAAAGACCCTTGCGGTCCATTTGTGAATGAAATAATGGAACAGTATCCCTTGATTATGATAGGAGCTAGCTTTTTATCCTCAAAGATGAAACAATGGAGTTGTTGCTGTTGTTGTAGGGTTTAACACCATTTTTCAGCACAAGATAGGCTATACATGGCGGCCAGTATAATTGGTGGAGGAAGAATGCTGGAAAACCCCGGGAAGAACCACCGACCCATGAGAAGCTACTGGCAGGCTTTCTCACATACCCATGTTAGCCAAGCCTGAGACTCGAACTCACGCAGACAGAGGTAAGATGGCAGTGATCCATAATGGTAAGTGCTTTAGACCACTCAGCCACTCAGGGCCCCTGAAACAATGGAAGGAAGTCTACGGGGGGATGGAGGCTAAGAGTGATGTGACGTTTGGTAATGTGACACCAGTCTGATCTCTTCTCCATAACTGAAGCATAGAACTCTTTTTGCATAAAGTGTCTCTGACAAGAGCCAGGTGTGAAAGTGCAGTTTCTCCTGACAATGTATGGGATATTGATGACCTCGGCTGCTTGAGCAGTGTGGGGCAGTCACTACAATTATCCTGAGTACATATGTCACTAGACTGAGTAGATCATTAGTCCAGGACATGCCCTATCAGAGAGGGTCCATCAGAACTATTTGCAAGCCTTATACCTCATTTTCTGGATTAGTTTTGGTATTTATATCCACTTGGGGGATAGCATAGGCACATCTAACTTCTAGCTGATTGAAAGGTCATCAGTGGCCTACATCTCTGGACCTGAGAATGGAGAGACAAATGTGAAGCAGTTTGTATCTCCTTGGCAGAGATTCAGTAAGGACATTTTAAGCCTGCTCAGGATGTGTCAACATTTTATTCATACATGGTACCTGTCATAACAAGATGTGTCATGTGTGAAACACAATTTTTGATTCTCTAACCCTCCATAAAGGCTGCGCTTTGATAAACATGTAACCTTGGAGAGAGAGAGAGAGAGAGAGAGAGAATGAAGCATTTCATTTTTTGAAGACAATGCACACACCAAATCAACATTTGTCATACTGAAGTGTATGACATCCATCAATATAGCAACACCAACCATGGGTGGCCCTACAATATCTGACACCAACTGACACCAACCAGCATTTTGATACTCCTTCATAACAATAAAGATGCAAAAAGGCAATTTTCTATCTTGAGAAAAATACAAGAAGATCTTCGGGGAAATTTAACAACATGTACAGTCTCGAATGAAGTCTTAACATTTGTGGCTGTGTTTATGTTAGTGTGGGCATATATATGTGTGTGTATATGTGTGAAGTAAACATGTTTACTTCTATCTGACTGTAGGATATTATATTTTCACTTGAAAATTCCTAAACTTGTTGACAAATTTGAATGTTTTAGAGGAGACTGGCCTATTATTGTGTCTTAGCTTTTAATATCAATATTATTTACTTGAAAATTACTAATTCTTGCTTTATCATTCAAATCAGTTTCAACCTTACTGTTACATTCAGTTTTTAATTTGGGTGGATTAATTTATCCTAATTAACATTCGCTGGAATTACGAAGTGCTCAATAATATTCTTGGACTTTGTTGTTGTTGTTGTAGGGTTTAATGCCATTTTTCAGCACAAGATAGGCTATACATGGTGGCCAGTATAACTGGTGGAGGAAGAACCTGGGAAAACCCTGGAAAGAACCACTAACCCATGAGAAGCTACTGGCATGCTTTCTCACATACCCACGTTGGCCAAACCTGAGACTTGAACCCACGCAGACAGAGGTGAGATGGAAATGATCTGTAATGATGAGCACTTTAGACCACTCATCAACTTGGGGCCCCTATTCTTGGACTAAAACATTAATTTAGAATTATAGTGAATTAAGACAAGGACGTGTTGAATTATGTTATTGTGATAGATCAAAAGACTGCTAATATATCACCATATTCCAGGCCATTGGCACGTTAGCACTTTTGAGACCACAGGCACATCAACACATTCAATACTGGAATTTATTTGGAACACTACTGCAATTGAATTGGAACTTCATACATTTGGACTTGTGATAGAACTTTTAGGACTATTGGGATTTAATTCACAATGCTGTAAGTTCTTTTTAAATTTTCATGTAGTATTCTAGGGAAATAAAATACTTGTTGAATTTGACATAACTTGTTGGGTTTTGCTCTTTTCTACCACTCAGATCAAGAACATAGAGACTGACTTGCAACATCTGGAAGCAAACCACACCCCCTCCGCATCTGATGAACTGGTTTCCATACAGAATGCAACTATCAGTTGTGTGACATCTAAAGGTTTTCATGTAAGATACAGTGTGACTAGGTATGTAGAAATATGTATCACACAAGTCTGGACTGATAGTTTATTTATCACACCATACTCGCAGATGACTGGACCTTGCATGTCTTCATCTTAAAATTCAGGACAAAAATGGATTGTGCCTGCTCAAATTTATGACCAGTTTCAATTCCCATTGGTTTTTGTAACCAGAAAAAAATCTGTAGTGATAAATCTGGGGAGTCTAGTTTTTAAACTACCTTCACCACCTGCTTTATGAGCAAAATGATCTACTGCCCGCTCTACAAATAAATGATCTGTGAAAGTGGAGGACAAAAGTGGAGGGGGCTGAATAAACAAAACCTTAACACCTTAGAGACAATATGAACCCCCTAATCATTTGTCAGAAAGAGGATGACTCAAATCTAGCGAGACAGAAGGAGTCTAGCAGCCTTAAGAAGGTTGACGGTTGGTGTGAGAGATAAGTCATTATTGACTGGAAAGATGCTTGTGGAGGAGAAACTTTCTTTTCCATTTCCATCCCAGCCTACATGCAGAAGTCTGGGGCAACTGGTCACCTATAATTCACCTGGCCACAAAAAGATTGACACTGTTGCTAAGATGTATCCCTGCAGTCTTTCTGTCAGTGATCATCCCTCCTCATGTATGGCCCTACTGAGGTCATGAAGGGATAGATCCTTGCAAGGACAGCTAAAGTGACATTTCCTGTGCAACTTGCTTTCTCACCTCCTCAAATCAGTCCCTACATACATGTAGAGAACCAAAAGTATTTGCTCACCACAAGGTGGGGTTTAAAGGAAGAAAATCATAAAAGAGGATCTCTTCTTATCAGACCAAGGTTGCAAGCCGCCATTTGGGCATTCGCCATCATGTGGTGATTTGCTCTGTTAAACACCTTGGCAATAGAGCATACTGTTTCCCAGGCTGGTCTCTACCTGCCTTGTCAGTTAGGCAAAGGGTCACAAGAAATGCCAAATCAAATAGGGAGGGAGTCAACAGTTAACACAATATTCAAAGACCAACTTAGATGTGACCTGAAACATTTGTCTATCTGCCTGATAACAGAAGGAAGTAAGCATGTTAACAGCAACAGACTCACCAAAAGAAGGGTCTACAAATACTGGGATCACAAATCTTATTGGAAAGCTGCCAGCAATCATTGCAATGTTCATCAATGTCCACTGAGGCCTTGACCTTTTACATGGTAATGACTGCCAAAGAAGAATGGCATTCAAACAGAGGCAAAATGCTGCAGATTGCCACCTTAAAACCGAACCTCATCGTTTTCATGGTTGGATCACAATGTCATTGCTCTTGTAGGAAGAGGATTTATCCTACTCCTGCATGCTCTATGTGCTGGGATAAAGCATTCTGTATGGTAGTGACAATACTGTGTCATCACCATTTGTAATTTTGGTTCTACCTGCCAGATATGTTAGTAGATTTGGTGATGTCATTTCAAGCATGGAGCATGCTCTGGTTTGGGGATATTGGTCCAATATCAGGCTGTGCTTTACAGGTGTCAACAATTGTGATGTACATATACCATGTGATGCCGTCATTGATATGGTTGGTCCAGCTGTATGGTGGTCTGTAAGGATTATTATCAACCATCACTGTTGAAACTGTCAAATGATGTGTGATTTACCAGTCCCATAATAAGTCATATACACCAAAGCCAAACAACAACTGAACAGACAGCTGAACCAGTTGGATGGCAGCTGGGATGATGTTAATATATGAATGATCTGTGAGCCCAGCAGATTTGGCAATGTTGGAATTTAATACCACATGGCTGGTTTCAGTGATGCAAGCCCAGACATAGGCAAATGGGATGCCAAATTGGGTTAGAAATATTCCCAGTTTTCCAAATAAATTGGGTTACAAATTGTCCCAGTTTTCCAGATAAATTGGGTTACAAATGGTCCCAGTTTTCCAGATAAACTGGGTTAAAAATGATCCAAGTATTCCAGATAACTTTTCAACAATGTTTTAAACTGATTGTTGTATTATGTACCTGTGTGGAATGGCTTGCTATAGCTTCAACAGGATCAGAAGTAACACCATATTATATATATATATATATATATATATATATATATATATATATATATATATATATATATATATATATATATATATATATATATATATATATATATATATATATATATATTGACTCACTACAACTCACTGAAAAGAAATGTTGGATGATCTAAAAGAATGATATATTGCAACAGATTCTTGGAGGTACCATTTAAAGTTTCAGCAAAAGTAAAAACTGGTAAACATCTGGCATAAAGGTGGCACCAAGCTGATAAGAAGAGTTAATCTTAAGAGTTATTTCCCTTCATTTGTATTGGGCATGTGCAACTTCCTCCAGGGCAGAGGCCAGATAAGTGATTTTTGTAAGCCACACCCTATGATGTAAATAAGCAGAAAACCCCCCCTGGTCATGGCCATAGGTTGCACATACCTGAGCTATGTGACCTATAGCTGGAAAGATATTTGTTGCCTTTAAATAAGGGCTGGATTCAGAAGTAGCAGAGGCAATTTTCCTAATGTTAATGAAATGGGGTAATGTGTTTAATGGAGAAATGACCTTTATAAAAATTAATATTTTTTTAATTTCAAAGAAATGGATGTTTTAATACTGGCACTGAATGGTTAACTTTTACTGCCTTGACTATGCTAAAGAAGAAACTAGATATTAATGAAGACAGCGGTCAAGTTCAAAATTTTATTTCACTTAAATCACAATTGAGAGTTTGGCCATGGATTTGCTGATATGTATGTTTACAGTAATTGAATCCTTTCAATATTAATATATATGAATATTAATATACATGTCTTCCAAAATATGTGGCAACAATTAATCTCATTATCTGTGAAATCACAAACCTAACACATGATTAATTTTCAGTGGCGAAAATAAGATTCATTCATTTTTTAACATTGTGAAATTCAATCCAGGACAAAAAAAAACCTTTAAATATGTTGGGGAAATAGGAAGTAAACACAGTGGAATTATAACACCTGATTTCACTCAGGTGCTTTGGTTTATGGTGATCCTGACTAGTTTCTAAGGTTCTTTTAAGTGCAGTAAATAGAAACACAAAGTCAAACTTTTGACTTTTCTCAAACAGATTCGGTCTTTAATAGGTAATATTTTTAACTTACCAGCTAAATTTTCCTTGCTTTCTTTCTGTATTGATATTACCCCATGTTTCACAAGCATACGGAAAGATGGATATGACAATCGAGCACATCAGCCTTATTTTGGAACCAAAAGAAATGTTGGTGTCTTTCCATATTGGTCTCAACCTTGTTATTGCTGCTGTTGTCTGGGTTATCCTGCAAAGTAGTTCTGGTTAGGAGCCCACATCTGTGATAACTGAATCCAAGTACTTGAAGCCTGTGACTCTTTCCAGCTTCTGTCCTCTGACCTTTATTACTGCACTGATGCCATTAGTGTTGTTTGTGATCAGTTTGGTTTTTTCGGTGCTAATCTCCATACCATATGCTGTGGAGGTTGTGTTGAGGGGCTCTAACAAGTCAGCCAATTCTTTTTCATCTCCTGCTAAACCATCAATATCATCTGCAAAGCGAAGGTTGGTGATTGTTCTTACTTTGATGCTGACAATGCCCTTGTGGTCATGCAAGGCATCCTCCATGATCCTTTCCAGGAAAATGTTTAAGAGTGTAGGTGACAGTGTACATCCCTGTCTGACTCCAACTGTTGTTCAAAATCAATCTCCTCTGCTGCCATTGGTGAGGACAGCAGTGGTGGCTTTGTCATACAGGTGCTCAACAACCTGCACCAGGTTTGATCTGATGTTGTACTACCTCACTGTTACCCATAAGGCTGCATGCCATACCCTATCAAAGGCCTTTTTGAAATCTATAAAGACATGGTATAGATTCTGCTGATGCTGAAGGTATTTCTCGCAAAGAAGTCTGAGATTGAAGATTTGTTCTGTGGTGCTCCTTCCTGCTCAGAAGCCTGCCTGCTCTTCAGCAATAATTTTCTCTGCTTGAGGCTTTAGTCTGTTGAGAATTATCTTCAGCATGACTTTGCTCGGGTGGCTGATCAAACTGATGGTTCTGTAGTTTTGGCATAGCTGTAGGTTTCCTTTCTTTAGGGAGCATGATGACCAAGGATTGAGTCCATGTGGTGGGCCATTCTCCTGTCTGCCATATCTTGTTGCAGACTGTCGTTAGGACTGTGACTATCTCTTCTCCTCCTGCTTGAATGAGCTCTGCTGGTATGTAATCAATGCCAGCTGACTGACAGTATTAAGTATCAACAGTTCAGCTAGAGTTCAGTGCTTCATTTGTCAATTAACATATCAAATCTGGTATCACAGCTGGTCAGTATTGGAGGACACATGCCCCCTCCCCCCACTAAAGTGTTTCATGGTATCAAAATATCTGATAGAAAAAAAATTTCTAGGTTCTTTCACTATAGCAACAACTTTAAAGCTTATAAACAAAACTTTAAAAGTAATTTACTGTAAATAATTGAGGCAAAAATAAAAATTATTCCCTCATTTGTAACCAGAGATGCCAATCAATTTCCTGCAAACTTTATTTACACATTCAAATTTTTTTACATCTTCCAACAGTATCCAGCCAGGTGTTAAGGATTCAATATCTGTTTATTCAGTGATGACAATTTTTGTGCTTGCCTCGAAGTTCAGAGAATATTTATTTCAGAAGATATTTTAGCTATTTTAAGTAAAATGTTTCAAAAATCCATGCAAGAAATAACACATGACTGTCGGAAGGGACACAATGACATACTGCTGTGCACTAAATGACTGTCTCATGACTATATAGGCGGACATGCTGGTTTCTTCTTACAACAGTTTATTATGACTAAGCTAAGTCTAGGTAACAATCGTATACTGTCAGCATGGTACTAGAAGACCTTAATGAACTTCACTCTAAATAAAATCTACATCCATGACTGTATTGCAGACAGGTTCTTGGACAAGTGTCACAATAAAGTGGTACATGTATCAATATATGCCAACAGGTAAACTGCACTTAGCATAATTCTACAGGTCATCAAATGGGTGGAGTAGGCACATCCTTCAAGTTTGATGTAAAAATACTTTATCAAATTAAAAAATATAAAATGCAAGCCTTGATAAAATGAGAGCAGAAACACTTAAATTTCAATACCATTTGGAAGTATAACTTAATTGTAAACAGGTGACATACATTGCAGAAATTTTTGCATGAATTGGCATCATCTTTACAGGTCATTGTGGGTAATTTTCTGCAAGGCATTATGGGCATGACCAGTATTTAGATCATCATTTAAAGTTTTATCAACAGTACCCACAATTACTTGCAATATGGACTGCTTTATACATGACTCAATTCCCTGCTTGCCATCATGTACAACAAATCATACTTCTAACTGAAACTAATATCTGTTTTCATATATATATTCATATCCTTGCTACAAGAAACTGGTCAAGACCATTAGTTATAATTTTTAAATTTGTTATGATAATTTTTCATTTGCACATACAAAAAAGCATAACACACAACAAAACTGTGTACGGGTAATATTTTCTGTCAGCCATAATTTGAGAGTCACCAGGAAACTGCATTGCATTACCAAAACCTCAAATGTGTAACCAGATTTAAGCTACATGTACTTTGCAAAACTTTCTAATTGAGAGGAAATCTAATCCATGCCTTGATATTTCACTATGCTGGGATTTCCTTAATTCTAAAGTCCAAGTACACTCAACCATTACAAGATACATAACCAGATCCATGGATGGCACAAAAATTAAATCGCTGTGACCAAGACCTCTGATATTTAGGACCACAAAATCAACAGCCTTCTTCCATGAGCCATCTCCAAAGTTTTGGTCTAGGTCTGTTATGCTACAAAACTAATGTTATTGTGCACAAACCATTTTTATTCTTTCAGTCACACTGACCTTGACATTTAATGTTTTGATTCCAAAATCAATATGTTTCTTTCCTACCTCCAGTGCAAGTAATCCACAAAGATTGCATGGTAACAGTGTAGATGAATTAGAATTTGAGTTATCTTTTGGAAACTATGTTTCTTCTTTCAGTCAGAGTGACTATGAATTTCAACCATTTGAGTCTCAAATCCATTGGGTTCTTCCTTATTCCAAGTGCAAACCATTCACAAAGTTTAGTAACCTTCGATGGTGTTGAGCTCAAGATATTGTGCAAAAATCATTATCTGCTTTCAATGACAGGCACCTTGAGCATTTACTGTTAGATCCCAAAATTGACAGGATTCTGCCTTACCCAGGTGGAAGCTATCCAAAACTTTGGCAACTGCAAATACATTGGCCAGCTCAAGTTATTGTGCAGAAACCATTTATTCTTTCAGTCACAGTGATCTAGATACTGGCCCATTTGAGTCTGAAGTCAGTAGGGTTCTTCCATGTCCAGTTTCATGTAGATTTGTTCACTGTAATTATGAGTTGGTAATCATCCTTCTAGTACAGGATTTATTTACAAGGAAGGATCTGATAATTTTCTATCTTGTCAGGACAATTAATGATTTTGAATCAGACTGTTATTGGTTCATGATGCAAGTATCTCAGTACAAGCAGCCCACCTTATATGAAATTGTCTTAATTGTATCCCATTGCCAAATGTAAGTAATTGTGTATTTCAATTAGTAAGCTGTACTTAATTGTGGCCCATTGCCTAATATAAATAATTGTGTGTTTCAATTAGTCAACTGTACTTAATTGTATCCCATTGTCAATATACCAGTAAGTAATTGTGTGTTTCAGTTAGTCAACTGTACTTAATTGTGGCACATCGCCTAATCTATGTAATTGTGTTTCATTTAGTCAGCTGTACTTAACTGTGGCCTATTGCCTAATATAAATAATTGCATGTTTCCGTAAGTCAACTGTAAATAATTGTGACCCATTGTCTAATATAAGTAACTGTGTGTTTCAATTAATCAAAATTACTTCTGAACATATATGGTCCATTTATTGTTTTTCTTTAAGCCTGCATTTCTAAAATGGAGGACAAGGCACAAGAACTTGAATAACATCATTTTCAAGGCTTCATCATGTGACGCAAAGTGAAACCGCATCTGATGAATCCATCTACCTCTTAAAGTTTGAATAAATGATGTTTAACTCTTAAAGTTTGAATGAATGAAGTTTTACTCTTAAAGTTTGAATGAATGAAGTTTTACTCTTAAAGTCTGAGTGAATTAAGTTTTACTCTTAAAGTCTGAATGAATGAAGTTTTACTCTTAAAGTTTGAATGAATGATGTTTTACTCTTAAGGTCTGAATGAATTAAGTTTTAGTCTTAAAGTTTGAATGAATGAAGTTTTACTCTTAAAGTCTGAATAAATGACATTTTACTCTTAAAGTCTGAATGAATGACGTTTTACTCTTAAAGTCTGAATGAATGAAGTTTTACTCTTAAAGTCTGAGTGAATTAAGTTTTACTCTTAAAGTCTGAATGAATGAAGTTTTATTCTTAAAGTTTGAATGAATGAAGTATTACTCTTAAAGTCTGAATGAATTAAGTTTTAGTCTTAAAGTTTGAATGAATGAAGTATTACTCTTAAAGTCTGAATGAATTAAGTTTTAGTCTTAAAGTTTGAATGAATGAAGTATTACTCTTAAAGTCTGAATGAATTAAGTTTTAATTTTATCGTTTGGATGAAGCAGGTTTTAACTTTAAATTCTGAATGGATTAGTTTTAAGACTGTATTAAGGTTTGCGGGAGACTTATAAAAATGGTACCAGCAGCTGCCTCACTTGGTGCTCAACATTAAGAGGTTAGTGTTAGGACTGGTCAGACAGGTATTAGGATAATGTGTCCAGGTGGGACATGATGCTACATGTCTGTGCCATGATGCAACAGTGCTAAGACACCATAAACTGCTGCACTGCAGACATCATAGCAATATGACTGAAAAATCGTTAAAGCTACATTCAAAATCCAAATCACACACTCACACACCTAATATGGTAGTATATTGAAGTCAGTGGTGATATATGCTCTTTACAACAATCATTACATCATCATGATTAAGATTTATTTCAACATGTGCATGAGCATATGATGTTCTCTAACTGGTGAATCAAAAATTTTCTGCTGTAAAATCCATGATGTGATGTCATATATTTTTATTTTTTGGTACAAGTCTAGAACAAAATTGTTCAAGATGTATAAGCCAAGTGATAACAAACTATATTTAGAGGATTTGAAAATATTAATAACAGTTTTATCCATTGTACAATTTCTGATGAATCTCTATTTGCAACAACAAAATCACTACTAACATTCTTAAATCTGCCAAAACAAAACTCTTATCCCAGACAAATTTTAATTTTCTAAAACTGACTTAGCTGAAAGATTTGGTATACCTTGGTGATCCTGGAAATAAACCAGACAGACAGCATCACTGGGATCTAGTTCCACCCTCTCCACTGTGCCACCACCACTGCGACGCTCGTTTTCAAAGTAGTGTGAAAGTGTTTCCTCGGAGATCTTACTTGGAAGACCAGTGACCCTGATAGAGCTGCATATAGGCACATGGGAAACAGTTACATGAACTCCTCCAAGCTTGTGTTTTGCACATGTCTCCTTGATTTTATTAAAGTCTTGATTTAACACAAAGAGAAGATTACATATTCATGTAAATATGCATTTCACTATCGCATAGGCAGAGTTATGATGTTTAAAGATGTTTGCAGATTCTGAAATTAATTGACAATGATCGTATCTTATTTGTAATTTAATATAGATCACGCAATAAACAAACATACACGTAGCATCAGGCTTTACTGAAGTTAGTGACTAACACAATGTTTTTCTATCCCTTTCTTAATGAAAACAACATTTTTTAAAAACTGCATCAAATGAACAGTAATAAAGTATATAAGTAACTTGAATAATTTTATATTGATTTCTAAAGAATTATTTCTGTTCTAGGCTGAAGACATGAAAGTTCGATATTATGGGATACATAACTTCTTTTTGGATTCATGTGAACTTTAAGTACTTAATACTGATAGGTAACAAGCTTGCAAATTATGTATATAATCTGTATTGAGTTTTAAAAACAAAGTGAAAACAACTGGAAGTTGAATGTCATGTTAACAATCAATGCCAAGCATAAATGTATATCACGTTGCTCAAATTTCGAAACACTTTGTAAGAATTTGGTCCTGTTGGATATAGTGTTTAGCTTTTTGATCCAGAATGATTATTTTGCCAACCTATACAACTTTTTACCAGGCACATTCTGAATATCTATCACTACATAATCACAAAAAGAGTGGTTATTTGTATTAAAATACTTTGCAACAGGATCATCATCTTTCTAGTTCTAATTTTGGAAAGGCTTTAGTGTGTCCTTTGGTATACCTCACTGACCCACATAGAACATTTTATACATATTTAACAGAAAACAGTAAATACATTTAAGTCCTTTTAATTGATAATCTGTACAGTCTTGGATTTTCCATTCTTTCCTGTTTGTTCCACATAATTGATTGAATTTCTGCACATTTTTTATGGCTGGATTTCATTACATCCTATTATGTTTTGACCTTAGATTTATGTGATGCCACCTTCCAGTTGTTTACATTCAACCCATCTTAAGCAAACCCAGAATGACCAGTAATAGATGTTCATTAAAACATTTCAAGTGAAAATAGAAATGGTAGATTGATTTTGCAACTATTCATTGAGACTTAAACTAGAATTCTCTGACTAATTAGTACAAAGCTTTATCAAATAAGCTAAAAAGTTATTATTGAAAAATATTGCTTCTGAATGAAAACAAAACAAAAATAAAGAAAACATTTTTCATGTCTTCTTTAATGATACATACCACAGGGATTCACAAATTCTACAACAGCCTTGGTTTGATCATCACTAAATCTTATGGAGTGTACATCATCCTTTACTTTGGCCTCCATAAAATTTGAAAGTGCTTCTTCTGATAATACACCAGTCAATCCTGTCAGAAGCACCATCTTTTCATCAAGAACATGTGGTCTCACAGTCAAGGTCACTCCCTCCATAGTGTGTGAACGATTAATGACTTCAGCTGCATCTATACAACAGAAAGAAAGTTGTAACAATGCCTAAGTCGACCTTAGGTCGCTGTGACCTAGTACAGGTTACATTAGCATTAAAAGCAAAATATCTCAAACTCATTTATGTGATCAGTTTCCAAGGATACAAAGGATCATACCAGTCAAAGTTGATTGATGCTCTGAAGTAACTTTTATGCTTAATAAATTATTTTATGGTACATATATACTCTTAATGTAAATTTTATAATGCTCTCTAAGAAATTGATTGGTTTAAACATCTTTTTGAGATGGTGGCCAGGTTCATTCATGGATTAAGTTACCATTGCTACTGGCTTCCAGAGTCTTGATGCTAAAATGCTTACTCTCAAATTTATTTCCTATAATATGAGTAAAATTTCAATAAGTTTAAGTCTTTATATTTTTGATGAAAACAGTTTCATTTAATTGCAGATGTAAACTCAGTTTTATACATTTCAAAGGGTATCTATGCTTGAGTGTACTTTGCTGATTTTATTCTGCATTGGTCAAACACTGGTAAAGATTTTTATTGTTGAAGCAATGGCAGCCAAAGTGTATATTTTCCTTCATATCTGTGGTGCACAAAGTTTGTGGTTTTTGAAAATGGATCTAATAGTTAGTGTGCACATATTAGACAATTTTTTGAAAGTTATCCATTGGAAAATTGTTGTAAAAGATTTGTACCAACAATTTCAAAACCAATATCTCAAAACTGATCACTAAATTAAAATATCTGCAATGATAAGTTCTAAATGGAATATTGTTATAATTTCTACCAATTGAAAAATCTCAATATTTGAATTCCTTCTGTTAAGTTAGGTCATAAGAAAAAAATCAGTTCCTGAAAAGATGTTACTTTTTTGTTTTCATTGCTTCAATATTATTGTACCAACTAATGTCAGAACAAATATCTCAAAATTTAATCATTAAATTAAAATATATGTAAGGAACAGTCCTTGAAGATTTGTTACCATTTTCAATAATTGCATTAATATTTTACAGTACATTATTTATGCAAAATTGAATGATCTGAATACTGGTATGCTCCAGGACAAATATGTCTTCCATATGCAACTGGTTTGTTAACAAGAAAATGTTCAAAGGTTATTTCTCTTTGTAGTCTGCAAGACAATATTAAGAGGAAGAATTGTGGCATCACTTGTACAAACGTGAAGGACTTTGGTGCTAGAAATTTTTATTCAAATTTGTTCAGCTAGTTTTGAGAAGTTGACAATAGGACTGACAGAATATTACATGACACATGATGAATGCTGGAGCCAATAACTCACTTTTCAGTAAGGCCATGTAAATGTGTTTCATTTATGTTAAGGGATTTACAGCAATCTCTACAATTATCCTTCTTTTACATTATGTTCAGTTGACAACAGGAGAAACACTACATATTGTAACTTAAGTTCTGTCAAGACATCCATAAAAACACATATTTACCTGAACTCTTATCAAAGGTTATGCAAATGTAACCTTCTTCTCTGTTTATTTCAAATGAGGAGATTGTCCCACCCCCTGAGCGCCTCTTGTTTTCAAAGTAATAAGTAAATGTTTCCTCAGCAGTTGTCTTCTTGAAGCCTCTGACACAGACTGAGGATGTGCCAACTTTCCCTTCTGAGTTGCCTCCCTTACTAGTTGCTTTTACAGGGGTCATGCAGTCCATAACACCAGATGTTGTTCTAGCACATATATTTAAAGTTTTCCCAAGAAGAATACAAGGTTGTCTCTCCAGAACTGTGTTTACACCTGTACAAAGAATGACATATGTTTTACTCTTGATTTATTAATATAATGAATAACAATGAAAGTGAACATTTATTCTTTAACATTTAGATATTTGAAGCTCAATTAATCATTTAAATCTACATTAAAGAAATATTGTATACTCACAAAAACAACTGCTTTTTGTCAAGATTAGAAGTTTTCTCCCATGTAATTCTGACAGTGTCTAGAAGCATACAAGAACTAGGAGGATATGAAAAGTAAATCACATTTTTGTGGAATTTATTTCCTTGAACATGAAACTAAGTTCTTGCATCTATTATCAATCAACATCATCTTTTAGAAAAAGTTACTCTCTACTATTCTCTAACTGAAACACATAAATGCTGCTGATTGTATTATTGTACTATGTGACCTTTTTTAGAAATAAAATAACCAACCTAAGAAAACCAAAGCACATTTCTACCATCTACCAACAGACAATAATGATGGTGGGTTCCATGAGGCACAAATGCACCATGTATGTGTGTGTGTGTCTGTATATATATATATATATATATATATATATATATATATATAGCATATATATTATATATATATATATATATATATATATATATATATATATATACCTCTCTGGTGGTCTAGTGGTTGGAGTATCCGCCTCGGATATTGGAGGTCGTGGGTTCAATCCCCAGCCGAGTCATACCAAAGACTTACAAAAATGTTACTAACAGCTGCCTTGCTTGGTGCTCAGCATTAAGAGGTTAGTGTTGGGACTGGTCAGCCTGGTGTCAGGATAATGTGACTCAGTGGGACATCATGCTACATGTCTGCGGCATGATGCCCCAGTGCTAGACATCACTATAAACTTTCACACTGCAGACATCGTAGTTATATGACTGAAAAATTGTTTAAGCTATGTTAAAAATCCAAATCACACACATATAATTTAGGCAAGCTTTTCAAAATGAAGTTGCAAGAAGTGACTGTTTGCGATCTCCTATTTACTGATGACCATTCCCTGAACGCCTAATATGAGCATGACATGCAACACAGTATATACCTTTTCTCTTCAACTTGCAATCATTTCTCTCAAAATCAATTTCAAGAAGACAGAGGTTGATACACCATCTGGCACCAGGACAGCCTTACATAGAGAGATACACCAACTGGCACATGGACAGCCTTACATAAAAAGACACACCAACTGGCAGCAGGACAGACTTACATAGAGGGATACACCAAGTGGCACATGGACAGCCTTACATAAAAAGACACACCAACTGACAGCAGGACAGACTTACATAGAGGGATACACCAAGTGGCACATGGACAGCCTTACATAAAAAGACACACCAACTAGCACCAGGACAGCCTTACATAGAGAGATACACCAAGTGGCACAGGGCCAGGACAGCCTTACATAGAGCCTACCATCACAGTAAATGGCTAGGTCCTCATGGCAGTGGACAAGTTCCCTATCTTGGCAGCACACTGTCACATGCAGTCCACAAAAATATAAAACCAATACCAGAATTACTTCAGCTTGTGTGGTCTCTGGCAGACTACGTGCAAAGGTGTCAGAGCATAGAGGACCATTCTTTTATAATAAAACTTAAGATCTACTAAGCCATTCTATTGCCAACCCTACTGTATGCTTGAAAATTGGACACTAGTGAACAGGCATGCCATGGGTCTGAACAATTAAAACAATGGGCTGCTTGAGGAAACTGATGAGGATAAGATAGTAGGACAGGTTCCCAGCCACTGAGGTTCTCTTAGGGGCAGGCATTTGAAGCATCTGTACTCTGCTGATGAAATCACAGTTTAGATGGGCAGGCTATGTCACCAAGATGTTGGAAGAGTGACTACCAAAGAAGATCTTGAATGGCAAGTTGAAGGAGGTAAAGCGATCTCAGGGTGGTTAGAAGAAATTCTTCAGATTCCCTCAAGTCATCCCTGAAAATCTTCAACATTGACCCTAAGTCTCAGTAAGAGTTTACACAGAATCACCCCACCTGGTGGAGTCTCATCTATACTGGAACCACAGGCTTTGAATGGAGAACTGCAGAGGAAATGCAGAAGCCCAAGCAGTGTAAATCTCTGAGGTGCAGCACATCCTCTATTGATCAAGCAAACCCCAAGTGGCATCTCCTGTCAAGCATGCCACATACAGTTCAGAGCATAAAATGACTTGATGAACCATTCATGTACTCATAGAAACCAAACAGTGATTGTCATCATGCTATCTTCAAATTCAAAGGACAAATAGCACACACACACACACACACACACACACACACACACACACACACACACACACACACACACACACACACACACACACTGCTACACTGGAGCTACAGCTGGCTTTGAATGGAGGAGAACTGCAGAGGAAATGCAGAAGCACAAGCAGTGTAAATCTCTGAGGTGCAGCACATCCTCTATTGATCAAGCAAACCCCAAGTGGCATCTCCTGTAAAGCATGCCACATACAGTTCAGAGCATAAAATGACTTGATGAACCATTCATGTACTCATAGAAACCAAACAGTGATTGTCATCATGCTATCTTCGAATTCAAAGGACAAACACACACACACACACACACACACACACACACACACACACACACACACACACACACACACACACACACACACACACACACACACATTGCTACACAGGAGCTACAGTTGGCTTTGAATGGAGGAGAACTGCAGAGGAAATGCAGAAGCACAAGCAGTGTAAATCTCTGAGGTGCAGCACATCTTCTATTGATCAAGCAAACCCCAAGTGTTCAGTGTGCCACAGACAGTCTACAGCATAAAATGACTTGATCAGCCATTCATGTACTCACAGAAACCAAACAGTTAGTGATGTCATGGCCATCTTCGAATTCAAAGGACAAATAGCATTACCCCCCCCCCACATATTGGTTCATTGTCATTTAAAATGAAGGTCATTACAGGTTTTTATTTGATGTTACTGTTTCATAATGGCAGATTCAGATACTTAATAAACAAAAGAACAATTTTCTACCGACACATCAACCTACTGTGTTACATGCTGAGACACCTGCCTACCACCCTGATAATGGACAAGTCTATCACTATGGAGCTGACTAATTTTCATTTGAAGAAAGACTTTTCTCTTTCACGTCTTTCTAACTACAATGATCGATCAGACTTCTATGCAGTTTGGAAGGCCCATTTTCTCACCATTATGATTTGCAGGTCAGACTAATAAGAAATAGACTTATCAGTGAAGTGGTTAGGCCCTGAAGCTCCAAAAGAACATTGAATGTGAGCAATCATTCTCGGGGACTACAAAGAATCTGGGAGCACCTGGAGCCTTAGAAACCAAGTTAGCAGACTTCCAGAGTTGACTAATAGGGACAATAAGAAACTTTATGAACTGTCAGATGTAACAGTATTTGAACAAAGTATGAAATCTTGTTTCCTGAGTACTAGAGAGTTCATGGGTTATTCTAACTGTAATTCCTCCTGAGGAAAGGCAGTGCAATTGTAACTAAATGTCCTTTTTATCTTAAGTTAAATGTAAATCTAGTTTCAGGCCAATGTAATAAAACCTGAAAGAGGAATGGAATAAACAAATATAGAATGGATTTGATGACCAGTAAAATGCAGATTTGATGTGTACAGGGTATAAATTATATTAAAATTCTGATATCAATGAACTATGAATTTTGGCAATAATATACCAATAATATTTTTACGCATAAGATTAAAAACCTATTTTTGATACATGTGTTTTGAACTTGATGCAGTTATGATATGACATTTTGCTTGTCTATTGATGATATTGTTTTAAAAGCCAAATATGATATGTATTGGACAGTAATCTAGATCATCAAATATGATACATATTGGACAGGTAATCTAGATAGTCAAATATGATACATATTGAACAGGTAATCTAGATTGCCAAATATGATATGTATTGGAAAGGTAATCTAGATCATCAAATACAACATGTATTGGACAGGTAATCTAGATCTGAAAATTGACAAATCACAATGATGAAGATGATAATCATCCAATTTCTTAAAAATTAATTTGGAAATTTTTGTGACATCTTTTAAAAGTATTTTTCTATTCATAGCTATAGCATCCAGTTGATAAGGGACCAAATCATTGTAACAAACTTGAAAGGTCTTGAGGCCTGGGTGTTGACTGCCAAATGGGACAAGTGATGTTGAGGATGCCATTTCAATGTTGTTTATTCTTAGTACAAAAAAAATCCCAACTTTTTGTCAAATGTTACTTAATGGGTGATGAAGTTTTAATATATCATGCTAAAGTTCTCTTATGCATACTGGTAGGTAATGGCTACAATGATGGATATGTTATTGGTATCATTATTAAAATGGAGGGTCAGCAGTAGTTGTACAAATTTTGAAAAGCAATTTTCCAGAATCCTGTCAAATTTCAAGAATCAGTCTTTTAGAACAATGTGCAGTTTCTTTTTCTTTAATACTATTTTCAGTGAACATTTGCAATTGCAGATTTGGATCACTTGTATATGTTCAAAAGACAAATTTTGTCATTCAAATATTTCAATGTTTAGCAGGGGTGACAAGGCTTACAACAAATCAGCATTATTCTCAGAAATGAAAAAGATCTTGATATCAGAATGTTCTGTGTAAAAATTGGTATCATAAGTCTTTATGTAGTTTCGAGACAGATGATGAATATAACAGGTGCTCTAAGATGGACAAAGAAAGGTGTATGCCAGACACAGGGTCATATTATGAACAGGTGCTCTAAGATGGATGAAGAAAAATGCATGCCAGACACAGGGCCATATTATAAACAGGTGCTCTAATATGGACTGAGAAAGATGCATGCCAAACACAGGGTCATATTATGAACAGGTGCTCTAAGATGGATGAAGAAAACTGCATGCCAGACACAGGGCCATATTATGAACAGGTACTCTAAGATGGACAAAGAAAGATGCATGCCAGGCACAGGGCCATATTATAAACAGGTGCTCTAATATGGACTGAGAAAGATGCATGCCAAACACAGGGTCATATTATGAACAGGTGGGCTAAAACTGAACAATTTGACTGGTTTTCTGACAAACTGACAAAAACTTACTTTCTGGTGATTCAAATGTCACAATAGCAGTGTGGTCTGATTTATTGTACTTAATATCAGCCACAGGACCTCCTCCTTTTCTCTCATTTTCAAAAAAGTTCAACATCGTTTCTTCTGTGGCATTATCAGGTATCCCCCTCACTTCAATCTCTCTTGACAGGTTAACATCTGAAAATACAGATATATGTCAAGTAATAATTTCTGTGATACAAAAAAATGTACATCTATAATAATTTTTACATACAAGTTTTAACATACTATTTATTTGCTTTGGTTGTGCCACTATGCTTCATTATCATGCATATTTAAATTTTTTTCTCCAAATGTATTGCCTCAAAAATAACTTGTTATGGCATAATAAGATTAGTTTTATGTCTCTCTCTCTCTCCACATATCATAACATAGGCATGTCGATACAGGATAGTCATTTGAATTGAATTAAATTGTAGGTGGTCCTTCCCTTACTACTCATTGTACATGAACTCAATTAAGTAAATCTGAACATCTAATGCATTGTAAGTAAATTTATCATGCTTAATCCCATGCCACTTACCCATAGAATGCATTTTAATGTCTTCAATTCAGTTCAAAATTTCCACCTAATACCTATCTATCTATCTATATATATATCTATATATATATATATATATATATATATATATGTTATATATATATATATATATATATATATATATATATGCCAATGTATGCATATCTGCATTTGGGAGAAATTTCACACTGGCCTTTAGAACTTTTTTGGTGTGAATATACCTTTTATGGGTCAGTGCCAGAGGATTAAGTACAATAAATTTATTTATTATGCATATAAATCTAATCATGTACAGTCTACACATAATAGTGAAGGGGAAACAACTTGTAAAATTAAATCCAGTTCTATTCAGTTAATTATCATATCAACAAGTGTCTGTTTACCACAAAATTCCTTTCTTGTTAGCAGAGAAATCATTGTGGAGATGATATGAGGACAATTTACACAAATCTCAGCATTGTATTCTTAAAATTTAAGGAGCATGATGGTTTAGTTTTATGGACATGTCTTTTTCATTTTCCATAATTTACATTCAAGGATGTGTTGAAAGTATGTGGTAAGGTCAAGTCAGTGATAAATTGTTGAGGCTGTAAAGACAGTATGTACTTAAGAAAAAAGACATGGACAACAATTAATACATTTTGAACCTAGGTAGTTTTCTTCTCACTCCAAGATCTGATCTGAACATACAGTGCATCTTGTATCATCAGACTCTTGATCATCCACACTATTGTAAAATTTTAAACTAGTCTAAGTCACTAAGATGGTTTTAATTTATACAAATTTAATCTCTATTAACATAACTCCCTTTTACAGAGATGCAAAATGTTCTTTTTCCTTGACAAGAATTGATGATCTAGATTCTGCTGTATTTACCACATTTGGGAATTCTAAAAAATTTGAGCATTAAAGTATGTAGCATTTTATACTTCAAAGTAATAATTTAAACTATTAAGATGAATATAAGGATTGATTGATTGATTGATTGATATTTAAGGGCAATGTAGAGCTATACACCACTACAAAAAAGTTGACATTTGTGTATGAAAAGTGGTTCATGATCAATAAGCAATAAAAAAAAACAAAAAACGAGATCTTGAAAATAATATATGAATGTTCCTGATCGACAAGGAATGTAAATGGTATGTGAAGGACCACATTAGAATATTTAAGTTGTACACACTTGGATACATGTAACTAATCTCTGTTATCATTATATACAAAGACCTATGACTTTTGCAATTCAATGGCCATTACTGTATAACATATTTAAAAACAATGAAATTCTGTTAAATGTTTCCCAATTCAGGGAACATATCTCTGTCAGTATCATAGGAAATGCGTAAGTTTGGATCATATAAATAAGTTTGGATGATATAATTAAGTTTGGATCATATAAATAAGTTTGGATCATATAAATATAAAATAAGTTTGAATCATATAAATGTAAATAAGCTTAGATCATATAAATAAGTTTGGATCATATAAATAAAATAAGTTTGGATCACATAAACAAGTTTGGATCATATAAATAAGTTTGGATCATATAAATATAAAATAAGTTTGAATCATATAAATGTAAATAAGCTTAAATCAAATAAATAAGTTTGGATCATATAAATAAAATAAGTTTGGATCATATATATAAGTTTGGATCATATAAATATTAAGTAAGTTTGAATCATATAAATGTAAATAAGCTTAGATCATATAAATAAGTTTGGATCATATAAATAAAATAAGTTTGGATCATATAAATAAGTTGGGATCATATAAATAAGCATGGATCATATAAATAGGTTTAGATGATACAAATCAGTTTGGATCATATGAATAAGTTTGTTAAGCTATGACCTACAAGATTAAAGGATATGATCAAACAATAACAACCGGAGTACTACATCTGAACATAGAAGGGTTCTATGAAACATGTCACACCTGGTTGGTTCTATGAAACATGTCACACCTGGTTGGTTCTATGAAACATGTCACACCTGGTTGGTTCTATGAAACATGTCACACCTGGTTGGTTCTATGAAATGCAATGTCTCACCTGGAAACTGTAATGTTTCTGCATATCAGGATACAAACAAATAGACACGTCTCAAAAATATATGGTACTAAATTTAATACAGTCAATGATGTAAAAAATATGACTATTTGAAAATGTCACATAGCACTTTAACTCCACTGACGACACCGTTGTCACTAACATAAAAGTGATATATTTGTCCTGTCATTCATTGGTAAGACAAATACCTTGGAATGAGTCGTACACTCTTTCAGTGACATCCTGCCTGGCTGGTACTGGCTCCGTGTTGGTTTCCTCCTGATTGGATGGAGTTGTAGATTGAGTCCTGGCTGAATCTGCCTGTCGACCTGAATTCTGGGATGTTAATTCAGCATTGTGATTTACACGATTCAGCCCCGCCCAAGCACCTCCTGGATGCAGGTATTCAAGAGATGGTGGTTGCATTCCCCATGGTGGAACTGCATAGTTCACATTTAATGGTGGTCTTAAATCAGGATAATAACTATTACCAGGGTAGGGGTACATTTGTGTTGGAGGTATATGGTAACCATAGTTGTGAGGTTGTGTCTGGAATAATCCATGATGCTGGGTATTACTAAGGTAGCCAACAGGTGCTGGAGGTGGATGGTAACCATAATAGTGATGTGGCACCTGGAATGAGCCATGTTGTGGTGCATTACTAAGGTAGCCAACAGGTGCTGGAGGTGTATGGTCACCATAATTGGGAGGCAACACCTGATATGAACCACTCTGTAGTGAATTACCAAGGTCATCAACAGGTGCTTGTGTGTATTGTGGCAACTGTTTGTCAGACATCTTTCAGATGCAGGAGTTCTGCAGAAATCTGAAATAATTAAAGAGGTGAACAATGTGAATTTCAAAAGTGCAGATACTAAGCATGATTTGAACCCTTGTGTGTTCAATTTTTATTTGAACCCTAGTGTGTTAAAATTTGATTTGAACCCTGTGTATTATATATACTAAGCATGATTTGAACCCTTGTGTGTTCAATTTTGATTTGAACCCTAATGTGTTAAAATTTGATTTGAACTCTGTGTATTATATTTTTATTTGAATCCTGTGTTAGATTTATATCTGAACCCTAGTGTGTTAAATTCGGCTTGAACCTAGTGCTAAATTGTAATTTGAACCTAGTGTATTAATGTGTTAAATTTGAACTGAACCCTAGTGAACAATTTTTATTTGAACCCTAGTGTGAATGAAGTTCTGATCTTGGCCCTGGTGTGTTCAGTTTTGAGTTGAACCCTAGTGTTAAGTTTGATTTTGAACCCTAGTGTGTTCAATTTTGATCTGAACCTAGAATTCACATTGAATTTAACACTAGTGTGTCAAATTTCAATTGGAACCTAGGGTGATTATTTTGATTCGAACCCTTGTGTGTTAAATTTTGATCTGAACTGTAGTGTTAAATTTTGATTTGGACCCTGTGTTCAATATTCATTTGAACACTTATGTGCTAAATATTTACTTGAACCCTAGAGTGTTAAATTTTGATTTAAATTCTAGTGTGTTAAATATTTATTTGAACTAGTGTAAAATTTGGGTCTGAACCATGGTATGTTAAATTTGGATTTAGACCCTAGTGTGTCAAATTTTGATTTGAACCCTAATGCGTTAAAATTTGATTTGAACCAGAGTGTAAAATGTTGATTTGGATCCTGTGTTCAATTTTTATTTGAAGCCTTGTTAAATTTGGATTTTAACCTGAGTTTGTTAAATTTTGATTTGGACCCTAGTGTATTAACCTATGATTTGATCCCTTGTGTGTTAAAGTTTTATTTGAACCATAGTGTTAAATTTGTATTTGAACCCTTGTGTGTTAAATCTGATCTGCACTCTAGTGTGTTAAATTTTGATTTGAACCCTAGTGTATAAAAGTTTTATTTGAGCCTGGTGTCTTAAAGTGTGATAATTCATTGTGTTAAATTTGGTTTGATCCCCAATGTACTATTTTTATTTGAACCCTTGTGTGTTAAATTTTTATTTGAAACCACGTGCATGAAATTTTGATTTGAACCCTAGTGTATTCAATTTTGGGTTGAACCCTAGTTTTAAGTTTTTATTTTAAACCCAAAGTGTTATATTTTGAACCAAACCTAGTATTCACTTTTCATGTTAACCCTAGTGTGTTCAATTTTAATTTGAGTCTATGGTGATTGTTTTGATTTGATCCATTGTGTTTTAAATTATGATTTGAACACTAGTGTATTAAATTTTTATCTGAACCCTACTGTGTTCAATTTTGATTTGAACCCAACTGTTTTCAGTTTTTTTGTGTTAAATTATGATTTGAACCCTAGTGTATTAAATTTTTATTTGCGGTCAATAGGTGGTCAATTTTGATCTGAACAATTGTGTTTCAAATTTTTATTTGAACTTAGTACTGAATTTTGATTTGATCACTTGTGTTAAATTTTTATTTAAACCCTTGTGTTTCATTTTGATTTGAACCCATGTGCATTACATTTTTATTTGAACCCTAGTGTGTTAAATATTTATTTTTGATTTGAACCTTCATGTGTTAGATTGTTTTTCAAACCCTTGTGTATTAAATATTGACCCCGATGTACCCTATTTATAATACAATGAATACCATTTACAGTCATTTCTTAACTGATTCCAACTCAAATAAATAGACCCTGGTCTGCCGAATTATAATGTGCTGGCAGATCAGGGTCTATTTTTGTTTGTTCTACTGATTAGTTCTAACAATCTGCACAGACCCAGATCTGCCAGCACATTATTCTACTGAAGATCTGGGTCTGTGCAGTTGGAAGTTGGACTTGACTTATAAGTGAGTATATAAAGTAGGTTGCCTGAGTTGATCAGGTTTCGGTAAGATTTTTAGGTGGAAGTCCTAAAGATTATCACAAATTCTGCTTTGAAAATGTAAGACTCAATAGCAGAAACCGAAGGTCATGTTCTCGACATTAACCCAGTTTAGATTACTCTTTTCGCTAATATAGTAAGAGAATTTAAAATGTTTATTTTCGTCTCTCACTTTAGTTCTTACTTTTATCCAAAATCAGAACAAAATAGGTATGATCTATCACATTTAGATTTGTTAACCCATCCATCCAACCACCCCTCCAAAACCAACCCTTTCAATGTTTATTCAGAAAAACTCATAAAGTTATTCTTTGAATAAACACCTTTGAAAACGTTTTTGAAAAATGAATTCAGTGTTAGTAATTTTTGAATGAAATTAAAGTCTACATTATGAATTTAGGGGAGAAACAAATAACCCAAGGTTCAGTACACAACATTAGTAAAACATTTCATCTTTCAATATTGATAACAACACCAATTTCATTATGGTATCATTTTCTTTATCAGAATGATTACGAAACCGTCAAGATTAGCGGAATACATACGCATGATATTGACACACGCGATTGTATTGATCTGACAGGGCCTAAGCTGAGATGGCGCGAGGGTTCGAGGCCCCCGAAGGCACTGTTCTTTAGTTTCATCCATACTTTGCTACACCGAACAGTATTTTTTTATTTTTTTTATGTCAGTTGTAAACATTCATCCCTACCCCACCCCACACCCAAAACATTTTATGAAGAACTGAACGCGGTACGTACACTAAGTGGGAGGTGAAACACTATGAAACTTTTAGCTGCAAAATCAAAATAAATCTCTCGAAGGCGCACCCTTCTCCTGGCGTCTTGGGGGCAAAAACCCCATCGCGCCGCCACAAAGTCCCACATTCAGTTTTTAGCATGAACGTTTCATTTACTACTAATACAAAGTAGAATGTTCAGTATAAAGATAAATTCTGCATAAATGTAACAAACGCACACCTAGACTAGCACACATAGATGAACAAACATTTATTGCATGGGCTTTTTCACGATTTTTTGTTAGTGTTATTCAGTTGCATAAAAGTAAATGAATTCGGAGAAAACAAATAATTTATACTTACGATGATTTAACCAATGATTAGTAAAATATATTTCATCTTTTTAAAGAGATAGCACCACCAATTTCTTTATTATAATTACTATAATGTCCACAAGACAGCAGAATATGGACGTATGATATTATACTGAATTAAATCATGAATCTGACAGTAACCCAGTTTCACTTTTAGCACAGAAGTTTACTGAGCACTGTTAGTATATAGTGCAATATACAGAATAAAGATATAATCAACATAAATAAAAAAAAAGCATACCATACGCAGACCAATTGATAATGATCTTTCAGACCGGTTCTCGTGATTTATTTTAATTGTTAGTAATTGTATTATTTCTCAATGAAATGCTGCGAACTATGCAAATTTCCACAAAGCCGAAAAAGCTGCTTTGAAATATTTCACTATTAAGTTGGCAATGCAAGATAAACTGTCTTACATTATTTTATTTTATTTGTGTACAAAACTACGGGTTCTGTTCGATTAAGTGCAGTTTTTAACAGCTCAACTTACCTGGGAATAAATGCAAAATATCATACTTGTAACATCCGTAAACGTTACATTTAAATCTAAGACAAAGGTTAATAATATTTCACATGGTCAGAATCAGCCAGTTATATGGTCCAAATCAGCCTGTCTTTCGGTCCGAATCAATGCGTAATTTGGTCCGAATAAGCCTGACACGAATAAGCTATGGTCCGTATCAGCTTCCATCCTAGTTGGTTAACATCGATACACTTTTGACCAGCATTTACTATTATCATGCCCATGCAGCTGGCTACAGAGGATTTCGAAAATTCCATCGTGTAGCCAAAACTAAAAAAAAAAATAAAAGATTACGTCTGCAAGATGTAGGACAGTGGTCACAATAACAATCGTAAATGTTACGCATACCCAATCGACGTAACTTACCAAAAAGTCTAACCAAAACAGCCAGAATATATCGTCAAATGCAAATCGAGCCAATGTCTCTCATTTAGCTTCGTACAATCTAGGTTACAACTATTTTTTGTGTCGATGATGTGTTTTCAAAACTTGGAAGTTCCTATGACCTCTCAAACAAGTTCAGAGTTAGTGGTAGCTTTAAAAAAAATTGTCTTGAAACAAATTGCGATGGCAAACATACGAAGACACCAATTTGTTCAACCATACTTTCAAAAAAGAAGTTAAGGAACAACATATTCCTTTTCTTTCACCACTGAAAATCCTACAACAAAAACCAGTGTCATGAAATATTTTCAAAGAAATCTGAACCACGTATGTACAAATCTTTTTCATATCAACATACTTTTAAATACATCGACGTGTTACAAGGTCTGGTCAAAGCTTACAGTCAATCATACTGTATTGTCTTAATCGGGCAAATTCAACATAGATGACAGAACTTGTACTCATTACGTTTAATCTCTCCGCTCCAAACACATGTTCAACCTATTCTCTTTTCATAAGAGAATCGTGTGAAATCCATTAGAAGAGTACAAGGTATCACAGCAAACTAGTTTTGTGTTTGAACTCTGAGTGCAAATTCTGCAGGAATCATTTCCTCAGAACTGATGTATTTTGTCAGATACAAATGCATTAAATTTTTCCATACCTGGCCATGTGAGCTTTCACTTTTGGCATCACTTCTTTTACTGTCTTATTATAACGTTTGTTTTATTTATTTAACTTCAAAAAACATGGGAATAGTAGTCTACTTGAACCAAATATTCTTGGTTGTCAAGTTCACATTGATCTACACCTAACTTTGTCTCGAAACATTTACATCGTGACTTTTGAGTTGCTCCTTCTGCTGCTGAGCAAAATATGTATTACATGTTTTAACGTTAGCAATACGGTTTTCTATTTCTTGGATCACGTTGGGCATTATATAGCTTATCGCACAGTCTTGTATAATTATTATATGACTGGAGTGCAGTTTTTCCATTATCCAACCTTTCCATGTATCTGGAATTACTACATCGTCACTTCTGAAACTCAACCCATTTTGTAATTAATGTCAATTCCTTCGGAACGGAAAGTAGTAGTCTTTCTTGTTTAGGTGTCTTTTCTCTTCCGAGTATCCTCTCTAAATGGTTTTTGTCAACTGTCTAGAAACTTAAAATCTGTTTCTTTTTCTCTTTGAATCTCGGTTATGCGTTTCATTGAAACTGGTAAACACTAAATCATGTTCACATGCTCCACAGCTTTCTCCGTGAATGAGCGGGCATCAATCTTAAACACTTTTCACTATCCCAAACTTTCTAGGTGCAGGGCAAATATGCACTACTCAAATTATCAACTATGTGTATATTGTTTTGTAGACTACAATGAAGTCACACTTCTTCAGTTTTAAGAGCATTCTTTGCAGCGCGTTAACTACAGTTTCTTTGCAGGTAGTTCAAGTGCTTTGCCATCACTTTTGATGCCTACCAGTCTCCCGTAGACGTAGTTCTCAAACCTTTAAATTCCAAATTCTATCACTAGTAGCTTTTTTGTTGATTTGTGCATAATTTACTTCAGTTCTTGTGAGTACACATGAGGTATTATAACAACTGGGTGCTCTCTTGTAGTAAACATCGCAATGAAGAATAGTATCTATCTCATGGTCAAATTACTTCAGCATTGTGCTGATATCAATATCTAATTTCTTGCAAGCATTTGTCATGAATTTGGTCCCAATAAAAACCAGTGTCCATCCTATTCAACTGTCCCAGAGGCTGTTTTACTTCTGACAGCCCTAGCCCAAGTTCTGCATGTAACAAGATAACCGGGTTGGATTTCGGATTTATAACAGAACACTGTTGATGGTGATACAAATACAATGTTTATTGATGTATGACTTGAATGAGAAAAGCATATTGATTAATACGTGCGTGTATAAGATCCAAATATTGGACAAGTTAACATGATCCGCACGAACAGAATAATGCAGCAAATATAAATACAAATAAATGACCTTACACAGTACAAGGACAAAGCTGAACGATTCACAGTAATTTCACACGATGAAAAGAATGACATGTTTTACTCATTAGTAAAAAGGATGTATTCAATCAAATAGTGAAAACTGAGGTATTTTACTCAAATAGCAAAATGATGAATTGATTGGACAGATATCATACAAAAATATCTCTACACTCCAAAAACACTGGGTATAACAAAACCCCAAAATTAGCCCACGGTTAAAAGATTACATGCATGGAGTAACACAAAACACTCCCGTCAATATCACACTTGGCTACCAGTCACACTGGTCAATCAAGCAAGCATCATTATAGTTAGTCACCGACCACGATCCAATTCCTTGGTCAATCAAGCAATCAGCGCCCACCAATTCGGTCAGCAACGCCCGATCACCTGCTATTCGACCAGCAACACTGTTCACTCAGCTCTACAGCTGCTATGGTTCAGCTTTACAGCTGCTATGGTCAACTTCTATGGTTAGCTCTGTAGTTGGTACCACGTCGACTACGATCATAAATCATCACATTACGGAACTTCTTGTCAGTAAGCAGTCTGCTTAGGGACTTGCACATCTTCAGCTGTAGAGGTATCTGATCAGAGTGATCCATGCTGATTGTACTCGACGTGGTACCAGCTGCAGAGCTAACCAGAGAAGTTGACCATAGCAGCTGTAAAGCTGAACCATAGCAGCCGTAGAGATCAGTGAACAGTGTTGCTGGTGGACAGACGATGTAGGCTACATCGTCTGTGTATAAATGCCTCACCGTAAGCATCTTCATCAATTCCCCAAAACAGAATATCATCATGAATACTTTCTCGCCTTGGATCCCTTCCAAAAATTCATGCGTACTCTGAAATTCTACCAGCACTGGTGATATACTAAACGGAAATTTTGTCTGTCTGCATCGTCCCCATGACGTTCCACGTGGTGAGTTTGCAAGATTCCTCATCTCACTCTAACATGCTAAAACCCATTTTTTCTTTATTTACTTTTCTTTATGTGCATCAACTATAGTAAATATTCTCCCTATGCTCAGGTCAGAACATCTTCTATTGTTGGAATCGGGTATTTGTCTTTTCGTTTTTTTTAAAATGGAATTTATTTAAAGCTTCTAGTTGCTCTTTTATACCATATTAGAAATCCAATCGGTTGGTTCTTTCTCTGGTGTCAATATTCCAAGTTTCATAAGTCACTGAATTTCCCACAAAATTACTTGAGATCTTACTTGACTACATCTGAAACCACGGGGCAATTAGGAAGCAATGGTAACCACTGAATTTAGTAAGAAGATTATGCATGACGATGCTTTTGGAGATTAGATTTCACTACAGACCATGGTAGCGACAAGAGACATTTCCACCCTATAAAATCGGACCAACTCCATGATGAACTCAGTTTGAACTTGCTCTGGAGAATATTGTGAACATGATCTTGTATGCTGAATTTGACAATACTCTTGAAATCAATAGTTTAAAAGAAGTAATTATAGACTATTAAAACAAAACATGGAACACGAAGAAATGGACATAGTCGAAGAGGATGGCGTTTACCACCCAGAACAGAAATTAAGTCAGTCACAGATACCAAGTGAAGAAGAAGAATAGAAAAACACATTTAAGATGTCGCGCTGAACAAAACAAGAACAAGATTTAGTGTCTTGTTTTGCTCGCCATTTGGCTCAAAGAATCACATTCCTGGCCAAAGGAAAGTTCTTATGGTTGTAAAATCGGTCATCCTAGTCAAGTGCAACACGGTCAATATCTGAAGATGAGTCAGAATAAAACTTGGAAGATTATCTGATATAAGCTTAGACACTCATCTCAGAAGAGAAGATCTTAACAGAGTGGTATTAAGCTCTGAGTGACCATCCTATACATCAACTAAATGTCTTAGAGACTTGACGCATCGAAGCTCTTTTGTAACAGAGTACCTAGACTTTCCATTCATCCAAAATACTCGGCGGATCGTATTAAGGAGAAAGTAAAGTGTAAAATCATTAAAGATCATCACCTGTCAAAAATAAGATGAATAAATCAAAACTTTACTACTTCTGTCCCACAGCTAGTACACGAGTTTACTGGAATCCAGTGTGGTTTGCTAAAGATAAACTTCATCATCGAAAAAAAAAAAAACGTTCAAGCTTTTATCATCAATACGGACGAGTCATCGACCAGGACCCCGCTGGGTAGCCGTTTATTTTCCCATGGACCACATGGTATTTGTCATCGTATTTTCGGAAAATTTATGTACTCTCTGTACACACTATTCTAAAATAACAGTGTCTGATCATTTAACTGAATAGTGCGATATTAATTACAATATGTGTCTTACACACAATTAGTAGTAGGGAACAGCCCAATTGAGATAACTGTGCAGAATCTGACTATCAGTAATCTTTGACGTTTTAGAAGTTCCTGTGGCACTCGGGGACTCCAGCCAGTCTCTTCCTCCTTTTCCGCGTCCAGGCATGCATATCGAGACGCATGCAATACAGACAGTGTCGAGTGCGTGGCTTTCTTCCCATTTGACGTAAAAGTCAAATCCCTGAGGTACGTGCTTGCACGTAACCGGACCGCTCCGGTGGCCTAGTGGTTAGAGCGTCCGCCTTGGATGCGGAAGGTCGTGGGTTCGATCCCCGGCCGAGTCATATCAAATACTTATGAAAAGGTACTAACAGCTGCCTCGCTTGGCGCTCAGCATTAACAAGTTAGTGTTAGGACTGGTCGGCCTGGTGTCAGGATAATGTGACTGGGTGGGACATCATGCTTCATGTCTGCGGCATGATGCCCCAGTGATAGACATCACTATAAACTACCACACTGCAGACATCGTAGTTATATGACTGAAACATTGTTACAGTTATGTTAAAAATCCAAAGCACACACACACACACACACACACACACACACACATGCACGTAACCGGGGTGTCGTCAGGTATGTGCCTCCATTCCCGCCTGACGATCAATTAAGTGGCAGTCTTTGAGTACATTAAAGTGTTCAGAGGCAGCACTTGGTTACCACTCGACGAGAAATTCAGAAGCCTGCCGTGCAGACATTAAAATGTTGCACAAGACAAACTGGTTGTACACGATGTAAATCCATGAGTGGCTGACTGGTTGACAGTCTTGTCATAGTCTCGGTAAATTGAGCGAACAGAGCGAGCTAAACATGGAGAGAGAAACAGCAAC